>RPOG01004524.1:0-43506 GCA_008086565.1 Thalassoma bifasciatum | reverse complement strand
CAGCTGGTTTCAGAATAGATGGGATGACTGCTGGTTTAATTAATCCACTCTGTGCTTTTACTGCGGCTGAACTATAAAGTTTCATATTTGTCAAGTTTAGATGTGTATAACATTCAGACTGGAGCTTAGCTTTAACCAATCAGAATCAAGAGTGCAACACAGTCAGGTGATAAGTGAGACAGGCAGCTATTGTGTCATGGATCGGTGAATGGGTTGAGTACGTAATTAAACTCCTGACTGGGAATTCAGACGCCCAGTTCTGCTGATTTCACCATTTTCAGGCATTTACAGGTGAATTCTCAATCACTGCTTTCGAAGAATTTTGTCAATTTTACACACTTCTTTGAGATGAACTGCCTTTCCAGAAAATTACTCGTCTTTCAGAGAGCTTAAAGACTGAGCTTCTTTCTTCCTGTCTCATTTGTGGAGTGAATCCCCTGCAGCCCTCTCCAAAGAAAACCTTCCACACATCCTGTCCTCAAGAAGACGAAGATGAAAAAGAAGAAGAAGAAGAAGAAGAAGGACTCTGCCGGCTCTTAAAGCAGCTCTCATCTCAGCTCCTTGACAAATAAGAGGGTCGATACCCTGACTGCACATGATAGTGGTCATAAAAAAAGAGACGAGACACGAGTGACTGCTTTTCTCTGAAAGACATTATTCTTTGACATTTAAAAGCAATCATTTTATGAAATTATACATAATTTGATCTGAAATCTGAGCTTTCTGGAATTCATCACAGCTCCTGTTTGTTGGAGTCTTCCCTCTCAGAGAGTTGGTTGCTGGGGGAACAAAGTCTCATAGGCTCATTTTCAGAGTGACATTTCTCCTAATATGAAATGAAATCTGAAAGGATTACATCTGAAATTACAGGCTGTGCTGAAACGGATTTCTTCTATCTTCCCCTTGGGGACACTTAAGACTTTATCGTCCAATGTTTGAAATAAGAAAAAAAATAAAGCAGGTTTTAATGTTTGTTTATCATCAGTAACAACATCGTTTACTCATCACAGAAGACTCCAGGGGCCACTGAAGACCTTGTTTGTTGTTATGGATCATAAAGAGCTTTGTAGAAGTACAGTTCAAACCACTCAAATCAATTCAATCATTTTTTAATCTTGTTCAGCGTCCTTGAGTGTCCTGAAAGGCGCTTTTAAATAAAATGCATTATTATTATTATTATTATTAATTCAGTGCACATTGAATCAGTGGTTTGAACTCGTTGATCTCAATCTATTGAACAGTAAGAATAGTGCCAATGAATGACATTGACGTGCCGATGAGGAGGGACCAGACTGACTCAAGTACCGAAGTATAGGCATTTATATGAGTCATCACACAGAGATTACCCATGGATGAAAAATTCCTGGCGTGAAATCCTTCTTTTACAATGATTTAAAGAACAGATAAACTGCTTTCTCTTTCTTTGTTAAGTTGTAAATGGTGAACACCAACGCAAACTTCTTTTACTCCAGTTTGGTACTTTGGTGGTTGTTTTGAAACCCATAAATGGTGGGTTGTTCTGCAAATAAATGCTCTAAATGACAATATTTCTATTTGGAACTTGATAGTTATGTTGTTAGTAGTTCATATAATTAAACAAAAATGTTCATTTTACTCAAACAAATACCTATAAATAGCCAAATCAGAGAAACTGAGAAATTTGCAGTGGTCTTTTAATTTTTTCCAGAGCTTTACACAACCACTGGCAATTTGGGAAAGTACAGCAAGAGCCAGTGGACACAAACCTACGCTGGACATTTTAGAAGAATATAAGCCACATATTCTCTCACCCTGATTCGAGGCCTTTACTATGAGAACTTTGCATTTTTCAAGCCTGTGTTCCTCATTCAAACATGGTTCATGAAAATCCATTAAGCTGACACCAGAACGCCAAAACCAGGCTTCATTTTCTGTCTAAGAAACCAATGTTTGGCTCATATTTCTGTCTTTTCTGTTTTATTATCATTATGTGACTTCTGATTCTTCACTCTGAAGGTTAGAAAGTTTTCGTGGATTTTCCTGACTTCACTTCTTGAGTGGAGTTGTCTCTCTGAAGTTCTGTCAGTTTCTTTTGGCTCCAGTAAACCTGGGGTGAGAGTTCACATAATTTAAGCTTTTCTTTTACGCTTTCAACCAACTGAATGACTTTTCTATAATCATATAATCAGAATGCTTCAGTGTCTCAGCTTCAGTTCATTAGTTGATCTGGAGGATAAAGCTGCATGTGTCTGATTGTTTGGACGGCTGGTTTATTATCACTCAACAAGAGTTTGGCCCAATTCCAATTCCTTTCTTTACCCTCCAGCTCAACCCTCAATCTTAGTAGCCCTCAAAACCAAGTGTTCAGGGCTATCTTGTGACCTAGAAATGGGACACCCCTTAAATGCAAGTGAAATTGTTGTGGACTGTCTGTCAGTTATTCCTGCGGTTAGCGTTATCAAAAAATATCTGTATAAATAACACAACCACAGACATATTCAGCTGTCACAGCAAACCATAGTTTATTGAAAGGTAAACACCAGCTATAACTATCGTTACATAACTCTGCGGCTACAGGAGATGACATTAGCCCGGTCATCTTATACCATTATTGGCACAAGCATGTTATATAGGCTGTTATCTTGATAAACAATTACATTACCACAGAGAAAAATGACCATTTTGTAACATTAACTAACTTAAACGACAGCAACATGGCTTGTCCGCACCGGACTCTATTGACAAAAGATGGTAAAATAAAAATAAATGTTCTGCAACAACGAGGTAAATAATCCATAAAATGGGTCTAAACGAAGATAATACAATGGTTTTCGTAATATTTATATCTCCATTAACAAAGAAAATACTATATTTGTAGCTCGCCTTCTCTGCTGCTTTGGACGCCATGTTTATTTACTGAAAATACGCAATGCATTCTGGGTGTCCCTTAGTCCCAAGGGTGGTGTCAGAGAATCTCAGTATTGAGGGAGATACAGCCTCAGTCTTACCCCTCAAACTTAACTTTCTGAGAATCGGGACAGCACTGACACTTCGCGGGAGTGCGCATTTTGAGATTGAGGGTTAAGACAGGAATTGGAATTCACCCTTTGAGTGTGTTTCTCTTTGACTTCTTCTTGGTTGCTGAAACTTGTTGACCGGATTTCCAACAGATGCATTCGTATGAAGTGGTTTGTTTTTCACTGCTGTGCACGTTGTCCTCTCTGCTCTTTGAATCCCTGCAGTTTATTGATTTCAAAGGTCAACGTGTACCTTTATCAGAGGGCAACGCAGCGGGATGACACCAGTGGGGGGTGTGTGAAGTGAGAACAGAAGAAATTCCTTTGAAAACCTTGTTCAAGTAGTTCACGAAAAAACAAAAAAAGTGACAATTTTCAGGAAATTTACCTCAAATTTTCTCCCCATTTGCAACCTTTAATGGTCTCTTTAAGTGACTGTCATCTTGTTTTTTTACTCAGTTGCTTCTTTTGAGTCATTTTTGCAGCAGTTTGACAGATTCGGACACAGTTTTTCAGCCTTAGAACTGAGCCCTTTTCTTTTGTTGACAGTTATTATGCAACCATCAATGTAAACCTAAAGGTAAATTAGGAAAATGGTGCATATAAATAATTACATTTCCATTGCATTTTTTTTTTGCAAAATCAAAGCAACATTTCTGAAGTTTAGCTATTGTAAAATCACACCTTGTCAGTGTTTTCATTACAACTAGAATTGTGCACAACTTGAGTAAAACCTCGTCCTTTGAGATTTGATTTGCAGAAAACAAAATAAAGAAGGACTGTAACTGGTGGTAACCATGGATACCATAAACATTTTAAGAGCTGAAATGTCATTTTGATGGGCGTTTCTGTTGTTGCTGATGATGTCAACAAACGAAAGCGGGTGTTAAAATATAAACGGCAGAGTCCAAATGTGTGGCAGCAGCAATGTACTATGGACTTCTGGGAAATGGAGTTACAGAGACGTCTGCTAATCACGTCTGGTGTTGAGTTTTTGTGATTATCTTCAACATGGAAACTTCTGTGAAACCACCTCATGAGAGTGTTGAAAAATGTATTGAAACTTGAGATTTTTGAAAATCTTGGTGTCTTCATTAGCATTTTTTGTAATTGCAATATTTTGGTTTTGCACAATTCTAGGTGTGATGGAAATGTGACTAATGAAAGCAAAGTCATGCTTGTTTTTAACCCTTAAACTACCCCACCAAGAAAAAGGAATAGAAACATTTTAGTAATTCTTGTGTCAATGGTTAAATAATAATATTTTTTTTTCCAACAAACCTTTTAGTTTTTAAAATATTGACCTCTACTTAATGGCTGAAGTATCACTCAGTGGTTATCATATGGAATTTCATACAAATAGTAGAGAAAAGTCACCAAAAATGCTCATTTAGAAATAAATTAATTACTCATATCCAAGGCATTGATCAATTTTATTTCAACCAAGGAAAATATTGCATGAAACAAGGCAAAACTGCATTTGTAAATTTATCATCTTGGGTAAAAAAAGTGAAATTACTAATAATTCTCACATTCATTTTTACTTGTGATTGAATGCTACTGTGCAAAACATTCATTTTTCTTGAAAAAACTTAAAGGTAAAAGTGCAAAACAAAAACTTATTTGTATGCCTTCAATGTGCAATCTCAACAGTTTAACTGTGGTTGTGCAACAACAACAACAAAGTTAGTTAATTAGTAAACTAGAGACTCCTCTTGTTGAAATGACGTAGCTCAAAATGTGCTAAACCATTTGGTTGAGGAGGTAGATAAAGGGTTAAGAAAGGACAGATAAAAACAAACTTGAAAATTTCTCCCTAATGTTTGACCTGTAGAGAAAATATTTCATGACATCAATTTAGCCTTTCTGTTTTAAATGGACCAAAAACACAAGTGAGTTTCTCTGTCTAATATTCATAAGTAGAGCAAAGTCAAAAGTCAAAGCGAAACTTTTTATTCTCCTCTTTTTTGTTTGTGACACAAAAGCGTTCATGTCAAACAGAATCTCTCAGCTCGTTGAAGAGCACGGCGGTTAATGCAGCTCCAGCTTTTAGCAGCTCTTCTCAGCCATTTACACTTACCCACGATGGGAAATCTAACCCTCTCTAACAAATCACTTGTGCATTATGCAAGTGCTGATTTTTGTTTGTTAATTTTGCAGAGCTGCTTCGTTTTTATCCGAACCCCTCTACCCTCTGTTTGATCCATTAGCTGCAGACTCATTATACTAATTTCATCAAGTGTTTGTGTGAGTGCCAGATTGGGGGCGCGCTGGGCTGGAAAAGGCCACACTTGTACTGTGCAATGTTGCGTGGACAATTAACTGAAAAAAGGTTAAACCCTTACAAATGCGCTCTTTGTGTGTGTGCTGTTACTCAGCTCTGAGCCGTGTTGTGGAGGGCAGAAGTTGTTACCTCTCTGAAGTGGCTCTCCTACTCAGTGCCTTGTGAGTGACTCCAGAGATGAGCATATTTATATAATAAGTCAAAGAGCTGTCACAGTGTTAATTTACTCCAAGTGGATTCTGCTGAAGAGGGTCATGATTGTGACTTTGACTTCAAACTGATACTGAGAAGTTTCTTCTCCCCACAGGCAGAGAGAGACAGTTCTTTATTGGTCGAAATTACAGGGCCCACTTGGTCGCTCTTAACAGCATTTAAAGCCGCTGTTAGGCGTTTTTGACCAAAACAAATTGAAAGCGAAGCCTCTTATTCACCAGCTAAAACAAAGCAGAGCATCTGTGATGTTGAACCCTGGAAAAGCAGAGAGAGCGAAGCACAGACAGGCTGTAGGTGGTGAAAACGCTTTAATACAAACCTTGGTGGTGGTGGTGGTGGTGGATGTGCTGAAGCTTGTGTGAAGGAATAGAAATCATAATGAGCTAAAAACTACAAGAAAAACCCCTAAGACAGCTTACAAGCACGAGTGGGCTTTGATGTGTCGTGGGCACAAACTGTGCAGGAGCTTTAGAGCAGCTAACACCTCCTCACCTCCAGCCACTGCACAAAACTTTCCCACAGAAACTCAAAAAACAAAACCAGAAATAAGAAATCATCACAAAAGCATTAGCAGTAACAACCACACTGGCTTTGTTTGTGTCTCAATTTATGAGCTGCAGCTTTCAGAGGACTCCACCTTTGTCGTTTAGGTAACACACAGATACTGAACTGAAGTGACATGGTTTGGTCTAAAGCAGTGGTTCCCAACCTTTTCCAACTCAGGGCCCACTGTTAAGTCCACAAAATGTTTGTGACCCACAATTATTGCCTTCTCACAGCAACTTTTTATATTAAGATATCTGAACATTTTCGTATTCTTTTAAATAACTGAGTTTTAACATGTAAAAAAAAATTCCCTATATTTTTATTTTTACATAATTACAGCCACCATCCACCCACCCTGCTACAAAAATCGCACAATTTCGGAAGTAATGTGGATAAGTAGGAAGGCCATATAGTGCCATGTTGTAACTATGACCTGAAAGGAACTTTTTTTTTAAATGTAAGAAAGCCTAAAATATAATAACAGGTTGATAATGTGGCAATAACTTTTTGCTAGTTATTACAATTTGAGTTTTGTTACAATTTTTTAAATTACATTTCTTGTCATTGGTACATATAGGGCTCACACATCCTTTAGGGTATGTTTTTTATACATTAATATTTGACCATTTTCAATATTTTTTAAACATATCTGAGTTTTAAAAATCAAAAACTATATATTACCCTCCATCTCCCTCAAAAAAAAAAAAAAAAAAAAAAATCGTACAATTTGGGAAATGATTTGGCGGCCCACTTGCAATACCTTTGCGGCCCACCAGGGGGCCTCGGACCACAGGTTGGAAACCACTGGTCTAAAGATGCTCTGTAGGGGTGTGAAAAAATATTGATACAGCAATATATTCCAATATTGATATTTCAAATCTTATCGATTTATTCTGAAAAAATAAAAAATATTTCAGCGGAGTTGTACGTATAATACAGTTTTCAGTGACATAGGGCACTTATGCAATATGAATGTGTTACAGGTACCAGACTACCACCAAGTACACAGATAAAAAGATTCTGCGAAGAAGAAATGAATCACAGATACGTTTTTACTTCTTTTCATCTCAGCCTCGCTTTACAGAATTAATTGTTTTTCACAATAAAATAAATCATGTGTTTCAGTCCAAAAATGACCATTTCTCAGTAAATAAAACAAAAAAAATCCGTTATAATGTCTGGTTCACATAACCTCTGGTTAATTCATGAAATCACATTCTCAAGCTTCCCCCCTTCTCTAGTTTTGCTGTTTTTGTTTTTAGCATTTTTAGCTTAATACATGAGCTTATGGCTTTAACAGTCTTTTTAACATTCTGCTGGTGTTTTTAAACCTTGAGCAACAAATAAACTGTTTAACATTGTTTCAATTCGTTGTATATCGAAACATTCTTAACAATCATACTTACTGTTTTTACCAACCTCAGAAAAATACAAAGCATGTTATGTGCACATCAGGAAATGATTACAATGTTAACTAAAATGTACTGGAGCCCAAACTTAAACTTAGGAGTGGTGTGACTTGGGAAAAAAATATACCGCAGCGCCATTTTCAAACAATCGTGGTACATCCATTGCACTGTTTTGTATTTTAATTCATTGTTATATATTGCACTGTATTGTATTGCTTGTTTTATATCTGTTTTAGTCGTCTTTTAATGCACTTTTATTCTTTTAAGTTGACCTTGAGTGCCATGAAAGGTGCCCTTAAATAAAATGTATTATTATTGTTATCCGTCACAAACAGAATAGGACTTTTTTAAACTTATTTTTGTGCTGTCAGTAACTCAGCAAAGCACTTTTTTCCTTGTGTGTTCATTAGAGTTTTCCTACAGTGTGCGCTTCACTGCAGGTTAGGATGCTTTGCAGCTTGAAACTGAAACAGTGCATTACCATTTTTATTTCAAATGGTGCATAAAGATGTTCTGCAACATATGCTCTCGATGTATCCTTTGAAGCCAGGAAAAGAAGATCATGAACTAGAAATGTGACAAACTGTGGGATAATCAGTATTAAAGGTTACAAATAAAAAACCACAGAAGCAAATTCTGTGTCAGTTGCATGTGGGTCTGAATGCTGGTGGAGCTAGCTCTGCTAATGGTAGCCAATGGTAGCTCTGCAAACTAATTGGACACATTTACAGACAAACTTTGTGATGCTCCGCTGTGTTACATAACTGCGTACACATTCTTTTTAAATTGCACCAAATAGGGAGTCATAATTAACATACAAAAGGAAGAACACTGAGCTACTGGTGTGATTCTGTGAAAGACCTTTCGGAAAAAAAACATCAGGAAGTTTGGACAAAAGAACAGACATTGTGACTCACAAAAGGTGGATAGTTTTCAATACAAGACATGTGACACTTTCTGTTTACAGTAACCTTGGATGAGAAACATATTTCGCTCAGTTTTAAGCACTATTGTTTCAACGACAAAGAAATAGTTGCACAACCAAACAGATATGAGCAGAAATGTTCATGACAGCATCAAACACTCACACAGGTAACTCTTGTGGGCTCAGAGGAGATTCAAAGCACAAGTTTTAACCACTTATTTCTCAGGAAATGACAGTGAAGGGATAGGGATAAAATATTGCAGGTTGCAGATCAATTCATTGTCAGAATACCATGTCAGAATAAATCAATCCTGACAAAATAATTTCCTTACAGTCATCACCTTCTTGAGAATAAACTCCTTTACATAGAAAATCAAACACCAGAGGATCATGTAGAGGTTTCTAAACTCAGTACAATCAGGATGATGACAGTTCGAGGAGATTTCAGCTTGTTTAATAATCCACCAGCTGTGCATAATTCCTCACCTCTGATATGGACATGTTAGCACAGCTGTTATTAGCTTTTCTGACCTGATCCAGGTGTTTGATCAGCTGCTGAATAACGCATCCAAACCACCGGCCTCAGAGGGATTATATGATTCAGGACAGTTTCCAAAAGCTGGACAGATTTGCTGAACCAAAAGTTCAAAAGCCCTGACCCAAAGATGACGGCAGTAACGGATAAAAAGCCACAGCTTCTGCGACCTATGTGTCTGCATGTTAATGAGCTTGTTCAGGGTTCGCAGCAACACCTTTTCTCGTTTTATGCAAATCAAGTTCAGCAAAAGTCTCTGAGCAGATTTATCCTCATGAACGATAGAATCCAAACAGAAGCTGCAGCTTTGATGTGAGATTCAGTTTGGATGCGCACAAGACAATTAAAGGGCAGATTCACCTCCTCCTCCAGTGATCAGGGGGGTGTCTGGGCTTGTTAGACAATTTAATTTTCCTCAGGCGTATGATGTTAACACTGTCATGTCTGCAGTTATGTTGAGTTTGTACTTTGTCTTTCAAGTCTGGATTTATTTCATCACATTTCAGGTCTGGAGTCAAAGTCTGAAACTGTGATGCACCAATTTACACAAAGCAGATGAAGCAGGACAGGAAGTCATGCACAAAAACCAGTGACTTTCAAAATAAAAAACTCTGTCCAAACATAGACTGTACATAGAATAGACAATGTGGCTCCCCGTTGCTGGAGCTGGATTCAGCCGTCATTGTGTAACCACTTTCCACGCAGTAGAAAATGTAGGTAGAGCCCATCGACTGTATAATCAGTGGATGTAATGATGTTCGGCTCTACCTGAAGCTTCCAGCAGATGCCTCGCCCCCTGGTGTCTGGCTGCAGTATAGGTCATAAGCCCTGACTCCCTATACATTCTGGATATGAGCCAGGGAAACTTTAAAAAATTACAACACCTGGTAGAAACATTTCTCTCATCCTTACGCTAAGGTGGTGTGATGATGTCATTTGGCTGCATGGTGTTCAGGTGTTTTTTTTTACTGAAAAGTTAGTTTCTCATTAGTTATTGGACGCTAAAAACCGTGTTATAAGTTTCGTATTATGATAGTTGACCTTCGTGAGTAGTTTTTAGAAACTCCGGGAAAGAGCCAAAAGGAGACTAAACCTTCGAAAGAAGAAGAAATAAATGTTTTTATTTCTCTTTTTTTACTCTAGTCCACCGGAAATTCTCTACTGCACAGACTCTGGCTGCACAATGGCGGCTCGAGAAACAGGTTTTTTGGCTCCAAAATCGTAGAACGGTGACAGGCGGAGCCATGCTGTCCATTCTATATACAGTCAATGGTAGAGCCTGATAAAAAAAAAAATTACTTTTTCTTCCGAAGGTCTAATCTCTCTTTGGATCTCTTTAGCTTCACTTGACCTAAACCGGTTGGGAGAAGAGCTTCAAGTGATGTTCTCTGGTTTTCTTTTGAAGAAGACATTGAGTCCATTTCTGATAGAACTGAGAAATTCGGTCTACTGAGACCGCTTCACACGCCACCATTGTTTTCAAACGTTCAGGCGTTTCTTGCCGTTGTCACATCCGCAGCTCCTGCCTCTCTTCTCTGATTGGCCGACCACTTTTGTGCCAGGTGAAGAAGTTTGTCATTGAATCTCAGCAGGATGGATCAGAAAATGGGTTTCAGAAACTGAAACAGGCAGGTCCATCTACTCTGGAAGGTTAGAGATCTTTATCAATACTGTAAAATTCCACTTTTTTGCATTCAGCTTAGTTTTCTGTGCTTCCACAGTGACTTCATTTCTTCCAGCTGGAGGTTGCAGCTGTTGAGGATTTTCCAAATGCAAACTTATAGATACGAATGGTGCAGGGACAGAACTCGATTGTGAGTTTTATTGAAGTCACAGCACATGACAGGAAAATGAATGACACCCACAAAGAAAACAGCATCTAGAATTTTTGTTTAAACTTTAATATTGTCACGTTTCAGCAGGACTTGGATATGAATGACAGTGATCCAAGGTAAGGAAACTAACAAATGAACCACACACCTCAAATAAACAAGTACAAAACGGCCTCTGGTGTCTGAAAGATGGAGTGGAGGTTTTCATCTCCACATCCATCCACGGAGTCTACAAACTACAAAGGAAAAACACAAAAGATCTCCACTGAGATTTTACTGTTCTTCTTTAACCAAAAGTCTAAACATCCCTTTTCCCCCCTCAACATTCACACAAACTCTCATAAAAACACTGACACATACACTGAGCAACCAACTGAAGGCGTTGGCTGTTAGTGTGTCACACACTGACTGAGGGAGAGAAACCCTTTTTAAAGAGGAGCCAGGCTGATGAGCACAGGTGTGATGAGGACAGGTGATCTCAATGATGAGTTCGTTAGGAAAACCTGGAGGTCAACGGAAACCTGCAGACTACCAGTAACAAATCTATCAAGTAAAAAGTAAGAATGCAAAACTGAAGCTGAACCTAAAGAACTTCCCACCTTTACAGCTCAAAACAAGCCAAGAGGAAAACCAAAAAGAAGAGCAGTATCTGGAGTTTTTATTCATCTGTTTTCTTTCTCTAGTTTCTTGCAAGTTGTTCATCATCATCTTTATCAGGTTTTAAAATCATCCTCGTAAAGTTTGCAAAGATGACCAAGCTTCGAGATGGCTGATTTCTAACTTGAACCATATTTCCTCAGTTGTGTAATTTTTCCTGCCGTGATAGTTCATGAAACAGAACGATTAGTGTCGCCGTAACCTGTGTAGGAATGCATTAAACCTCTTCAGTACATTTCTGTCTGCATAAAAGAGTTATTAATTATGAATGGTAAGCACTCGACCGTCTCGTTGTGGCAAACTTGATGGCGTATCATTATTAACCTCACGGTTACGGGAGTGTACAAATCCAACGTGCACTCTTTGACTTTTTGCATTAACACACATGAACCTGATTCCCTTTAATGTCTGTAACTGAGGAAAGTTTTTGAATGTTTTTAATGGTCAAACTTTGGAATTTGCTGCATAAATGGTGAAATTAATAACCCAGCGTGATCTGGCATTAACTGTAGTGGTAGAGTTTCCTCTTAAACTCTTACATAAGCCAAACATTACGCCGACCTCAGCGGGGGCGGAACAGTGATACTTTTTAATATGATGCATCCCAGAGCTCTTGCACTCGTCTGCTGAGTATTTTATCACAAACAACTGGGATACAGGAGCTTTTATTCTGTAATTGGTGCACTGTGCCACATGCCTGGGGTGCACTTTTTTAATTGTTGCTCTCTAAATTGTTCTCATTTGATTCGATTTGACAGGCAAAGACAGAAATGGAGGCAGTCTGAATGTTTAACTTTTCCTGCTGATTTGCATTTCTAATCTGTTCCGACCTCAGCTCAAGGCCGTCTGCTTTCACCGGACTGCGCTCTGCTTGGTAATCCGTTTAAAGCAGATGTTCTTCGCCGCTGTGGCTCCTGTAAAATAAAACTGTAGTTTTGTTCTGCTGAAAGTTTAATGAGCTGAATTTGTTCGCTTTAATTGCTGCTGTAACTTTCCTCTGAGTTATCTCTTCTCTATTCAGCCTTGCAGGATTGAAGCGACAAATACAATGTTCTCTATCTCGATTGGCTTTTTTCAGTTCCAGCGGCTGTTTCTTGTCTTTTGGGCGCAGACAATAGGCTTTAAACTTCAAGAGATGGCTCCTTGATGAGAAATCTAATCTCTCTTTCTTAACGTTAGTGTTGAATCTGTCTCTAAAGTGTGGCTGCCGTACTTGACAAAGTTTCCCCGAAAAACTTTCATCAGCTGGCCTTAAAAAAACTTCTTTCTGTCTTTTTATACTTGAAATGCAAAATGCTGCACTCTGCAGTAAAAGCAGCGTAGGAGATGGCTTTTGAGGATGTTTGGGTTGAGGATCTATTGTGTGTTTCGGCTCATTCAAATGTTATTTTGAATGTGTTACTTATTCCTGCGAGAAACAGATTTGATGCAACTCTGTGAGGACAAGGCCGAGAGCGCTCACACTCTATGCATCCTGGTAAATGGAGGTTTGCTGAATAGGCTCATGGATAATAAAGACTCACATCTCTCTTTTACTCTATGGTACTTTGACTGACTTAAAGATGAATCTTATGTTATAAAACCACTGAGTGTGGATGAAGATGGACACATTTCCAATCCATCTTGTTTAAAAAACTGAAGCAGAAATACCTCAAGGACGATCAGAGTATCATAGAGACCTGACTACAGAACGATATCCGATCAATAATCACATGATTTGGAAACACTCACAGCAGTTTCTCACTGGCTGCTAAAGTTTATCTTTTACTTCCTACCTAAACTTTTCTGTTTCAGTCAATGTGGTCGTCACTTGACGTAGCAGAGATGTTCTTCAAAGAGCTTGACAAATCAAAATTTTGGGATAAAAGGGCACATTTTGAGACAAAAGGGAAATTTAAAGGTCATAGAGTCAAAATAATGGGTAAAGAAGTAAAAGTTCTTTGAATTAAAAATTTAAGATTCAAAATTGCAAGATAATGAATTTTTTTAAATGGAATAAAAGTCTAAATTTTGGGTTAAAAATTGAAATGTGGCTATATTTCTTAAAATCAAAACTTAATATGGGCAGAAGAAGAAATCTCAGGAAAGTCAAGTTTTTCATATTTTAGTCTGTCTGAATTTTGTCTGAATTTTTTTTCACTTGATCTTGACTTTACCTAAACAAATTAACTTTATTTTCTCAAGATTTTGACTTTATGCTTCATACTTTTGTCTCCCTATTTCAGAATTTGCTCTTAATCTCAAAATTTTGACTTCGTTGGAAAAAAAATACATTTTTTTTTACAATTTTCACTTGCAGACATAGGCCTTTCTACATTGTATTTGTTCTCATTATAGAAAAGTTTCACCTTCAACACAAAATGAGTGTTTTATATAAATGCATGGGTTGTGGGGAAAAAAAGAGCTTGACAAACTTTTCCACAGTCTGATGATCTCATCTGACAAATTCATCATTCTTCTTTCACTTTTATTTTGGGGTTTTTTCTGACACTGACTATACTCTGATTGGTCTATAGTCATTATGAGGCATCTTTTTTAAAGATCTTGTTCATTTTCTTGCATGCATAAAAACACTAGCAAAATTTATAGCACATGCAAAGCTGATTTACTAACTATTTGTGTCTGCATTTATGGATAAACAGAACATATACAGATTACCAGAACGTGCAAAACACTGGGAGGGCGAAGAAGCAAATACATTCATTTACCACCTGCAAAGTGATTGAGGTTGGTGTTTTTGCATCCATACTCAGCACGTTTGAAAGGCAGGCGCAAACTGACACAGCGTTACACGCAAATGGCAGAGGTTATTATGGTGAGAAGGAGGCAATAACAGACGAGGGAGAGAGAGAATCTTCAGTGTATTTTGCAACATGTTTTGAATGTCAGATATTAAAATATTAGAGACATTTTTAAGCTACTGGATGAGCTCAGGGCTGATTTGGAGACAGTAACATAAAGGAGCCTTATCCTCTATGGAAAAACTCCTTCCACTGCTGCATTTACTTGTGTATGGACCATTCTAGCACACCAGCACAGTTAGTGCCAGTGTTGCTCAGAGTGGTTTCTCTGGTGTCTGTCCCAAGTGTGGCTATGTTATGAAAG
Organism: Thalassoma bifasciatum; assembly: GCA_008086565.1. Classification (NCBI taxonomy): domain Eukaryota; kingdom Metazoa; phylum Chordata; class Actinopteri; order Labriformes; family Labridae; genus Thalassoma; species Thalassoma bifasciatum. The sequence continues at coordinate 29,004 of RPOG01004524.1, read as the reverse complement.
ATTGACAAGTATATCCGGTTCGCACACACTCAGGAAGCAGTAAATGACTTAAAACAGCTTTTTTATGTAATCGAACCAAGACAAAAACACAGTGAATGAACTAAGACAGTGTGGCATGATTTGAAATGAACAAAACTGAGCCTTAAGCTACTAGAGAACAAAACCATAGTCTCTTTGTTTTTTATTATTTGTATATGGTGATAACCCATTACCCATAATTCTATCACAACACCTGGCACTTCCCTTTTTGCCTGGCTTTACTCCCTGTAAGCTTCATTATGGTCTCAATAAAGCTTCTCATGTCACACTTTAAAGTCTTAAAAACATTAATCCAGTTTAAATCTTCCCATAAATTAAATGGCATTTATCCTTTTTCTGTAGGATTCAGTTGGCAGACACCATCAACACAATAAAACTAGAACTATTAACTACGAACAATATCAGCATCGTCTGCTATTTTTCTTTTTTCCGCCTGTGTATGTATTGTTATTGTGTTTGTGTGCTCCTGCTTTATTTGTGGGAAATGGGCCCCTGTTAAAAGCTTTAAATAGCTTCTTTGGGGTCACCCTTTCTGCACATCCACCCACTGAGAAACCTATTGTACAAATGTATCTGTATATGTATGTGTATTGGTGTTAGTTAATGTTGATGTGTGTGAATAAACTTAACTAAAGTTGAATAAAACCACTGAACCGTGCCCCCTCAAAGTTTATACATCCCGAATGAATCAAAGCAACATGAGAGGAAAAACAAATATTTATCCCACTGTGAGTTTTTCATGAGATGTTACATAAAAGAGTGAAAAGCTGGAGTCGTCTTTTATGAGAGAAATAAAGCTATTTTTTCCCTCGGTTATTCTTCCTCAGGGTCAAAGGATAAAAGCTGTTCAGTCTGTCTGAGAGGAACAAAAGCCGTCTGGACCAACATGTGCTTGTTTAACTGACTCTCACTTTGTAAGTTCCAGTAATAATTCAACATCTTTGGATCAGATTCTCTGTTGTTGTTTTTTTTAGGAGTACAGAGTTAGGCTGTTATTTCTTCACACCAATACAGAAACACAGACGAGTTTTTCCATCAGGGCTACGCACCTGCTTCGAGTTGATGATGGAGAACGTTTTTAGACATGAAGCCATCACCGTGATGTTACGTAAGAGCGTCACAATGAAGCAGCAGATGTGTTGTTTCATTAAGAGCTTTCTCCATTCTTCTTGCTTCATATCCATGAAAATAAATGCATTTTTTCAAGTGTCATTAAAGTCCGACTTCATCATGCTCTTTCTCGTCTCTGGTGGCGCAGATGTGCTGCTCACTACATCATTATGTCCCCTCACTCATGTACAGATAAATGTAAACTCTCACACACAGCCGCACTTCTTGTTCTGATCCTTGAGGCTCTTGAAAGCAAAGGAAATGCAGCTTCAACTGTAACCTCATATCTCACGTAGTGCCCCTCTCGCTTTTACTGATGGAGGAGAGAAAAGACACAAAAAGACATCGCCATTTCCAATTCGGTGAAGCATAAAAAAACTAATCCATTAGTCGAAGTGTGAGTCAGGAAACATGTAATCTGCTTTAGGACAGGTTTGTGGTGCATTAATTTTCATATGAAGCCTCCAAAGATTTAACACCACACCTACGTGAGAGTTGGGGAACTATATAAAGACAAGACGATCAATACAGACACAGAAAAGTGAAAAAAAAGAGTGTAAAACTGAGAATGAGTCAACTCCAAACACACAGGATCTGAAAATAGATTCCCCAACGTCCTTTACAGCTACTCCATTATAATAAAACTCACCTTCAAGCCCACACTTATTTATTCTTTATAAAAGAAAACCTTAACCTGGGCCAGTAAAGAGATTATATAACAGATTGAGTGGTGTTAAATTATCACACCTTTACCAACAAAAGTCATGCAGGTCGACAGAGGAGACAGAGTTAGAAGGTACAAATTAATTTATGAGTCATCAGAACCATATGAGTCATAAGTTAACTTGATTTATGTCACATTTTGATCAGACAAAATGACCAAAGTGCTGCTCAGTGAAGTGAAATACGTAAAAATACAGATTTGATTTTCAAAGTTGGACACTTTCCGAGAGGAGCTTTAGAAATTGATGGGAATTTGTATTAATTGCATTTACGTGGTCATATAAATTGATAAATACTAAACTCATCCAGTTAACATTCACTGGATTTGATGTGTCATTTGTCCCTGGATGCAAAAATCAGGTCCATTGTTGTACTTGGTCCAAAAATGGTCATCCTTGTCTGTAAGTTGATTTTAATTTATACATCTCTTCTTGGTTTGGTCCCATCTTATCTTGGTATCTTTCTTATCAGGAACAATGGACAGTACAGTCTACGATCCAATAACTTTCTTACTCTGAACGTCCCTTGTGTCCTCACTGAACTGAGGGAAAAGACATTTTGATTTGCTGCCGGAAAGCATTGATCTTTGTCACTGCTTTAAATCTGATTATACATTTTTTTAATCTTTCTGATAGTCTCTGCTTCAGCTCTGTTTATTTGATGAATAACTGAGTGTTTTGTCTTTTGTAAAATTCTGTTGCCTCTTAATCAGGTCACTTTTGCAAAGGAGATTTTAACTCTCAATAAGCTTTCACCTGATTAAATAAAGGTAAAAAAAAATGCATTTTGTTTTTTTTATAAGCAGACATACTTGCAAACATGGAATGCAATATTTTAAATGATATTATGAATCAAATTTCAGAGGTTTTTTTTCCTAACTGAGCCTTGCGGTTATGAATGAACATGTTTCATAAACAAACATTCTCAAATTTTGCCCTGTAGAAAAACAACCTCTCTTTTCCAAAATAATAATAATAATAATTTGGATCACATTTTGAGAAAACAGACCTGGGACATACTATGTCTTTTGGAGATTTTGTCCAATTGAAAAGAGGCTGAAAAAGGCTATTCATTCTCAAATGTTGCCCTGCGAAAAGAATTAAAAAATGAGAAAAAGTAATGATAATAATTTGGATCACATTTTGTGAAAACACACCGGAGACACTCTTAGAGTATTGAAGCTGCATCTTGTGAAGTTTTTGCCCAATTGGGTTGAAATTTACAGGAAATGTTCCACCTTTATTTACCTGTTCTGGCTGCAGCTGTACAGGTGAATAATGAGAATCTGCTGCTCATTGTGAAGATTAAGACCAAAACCTGCTTTCATCCAGAATTTCCAAACTCCACAAATAAATCCGCTTTTTTCAAAAAAGTCAACTTGCTGCACTGTTTTTAACAACAACTAGCAGCCAAAATAAAGACAAAAAATAATAAACTGGGGTCTGTTTCGGCTTTGTATGAGCTCATTTATCTATAAAATATGCAACCAAATTATATTTATGCCTTTTTTAATGCTTTTATTTTGACATTCTGTCCTATATGACTGTTGCTTTCATGATAAAAAAGACATTTGCAGCAGGTGAGCCTTGTAAAAAAATCTATAACATTATTTCCTCCTGTGTGATTTCCCCTCTCCTCCATCTCCTCCGTCTCAGCTGGAATCTGTGTGTGAAGCAAACACCTGTTTTCAAACTCTTTCAAAGCCCTGACATTTATGTTCCTGCATGTAAATAAAAACTGAGTCGGTTTCTTTAGTCTCATTGTTGATGAATCACAAAGCTCCTGCTGCATTAAACTGGTGTTCGCTCCTTTTATCGCCTCTTATCATCGATGTTGTGGAGTTTTTCCGCATGTGCGAGCCAGCAGGCATCGATTAGCTCGGCTCCTTCACGGCGTCCTTCAGCGGGGTGCGATTATGTAACTGCACCCACAGTCTCTAAGCCTCCCTGAGGTGGAGGATGGAAAGGAAGGATTTGCGCTCAGAAATCAACAAAGCATGTTATTTCCCCCCTCAGCCATCAGCAACACCCTCCTTTACACCATCCCACCACCCAGACGACATGATTAAAAATACTGATTACAACATTTCTGAGCTCAAACAAGACAACAACACAAATCTGCTCACTTGAGATTCAAGTCAAGATCTCTGCCTGCCTGACCGGCACCCTGACTGAATGCACAACAAACCTGCTGACGCTTCTTTGAAACCTGCAGAGCGAGTCGTCTGCTCTGAGTCTGTTCTGGATGAAGAAGCTGCAGCTACATGACGGACGAATGGACAAGCCTCTCAGGTAAAAGTCACCACTGTCCTGAATGTTTTGTTGACTTTCTGAGCATTAAAGTTAGAAACATTGAGTCAAAGACTTTATGTCTCTTTCAATAAAGAGACGTCCATCTCCTCAGAAACGTTGACGTCAGTGAGCGTGTTCCTCCATTGAGGCCTCGCAACAAACAACAAACTAAAGTTAATGAGCAACAGGAAGTGTTTTTCACCGCCTCTGTTTGTTAATCTGTCTCTACAACGTCCTCTCAGGGATGCCGCTCCTCCATGACTGATGTAAAAATTGCTTCCTCTAATTGATTCCAGCTTATCTTCAGGCGGCAGACCTTCAGGAGCCACCATGCTTCTTATTATGAGCTAATTGTCAGCGTTACGTCCCTGGCAGAGCATGTCCAGGGGTTTATACCGTGAATATTTTAAAAGGGGGCGGCGTTGTTTCTGCTTATTCCAACTCTCTCCTGGATGATTTACCTCACCTTAAAGCTAGAAATATCCAACAATGGTGTTTTCACAAGTAGATGTAAAACTCGATGAAGGATCAGATACTAGACACGCAGCGGAAGGACATAAATAATTGATGCGCCTACATTTTTAATGTGACAAGGTCAAAGTTGAGCTGTGTATCTGAGTAAGAGGAACATAACATACCTGACAAGACTTTCGATTTCAAGGGAATCTCCCCCCCTTTTCCTGTATTGTGGTTTCTCCTGAGTAATCTTTCACACTCCTGCCAACACTGGTGATTTCTGGGGGAGTTTTCTGATCTTAACCAAAGTCAAATGTTGGTAGGTGTAGAATAGAAACATCCCCAAGTACAGTCAGTGGTGTACATTGACCAATTGCTGAAAAACACCCGTTTAAGTGCCTTCATCAGAGACAAAATTAACTTAAAGGTGAAGTCTGCTAAGTTTTATTTATTTGTTTACACCAAATACAAACTAGGCTTCTCCTTAAGGCGGATAGAAACCTTCCACCCTCCCTTTCCTCCATCCTCCTGTGAACTTGGTTACTGGATCACAACTCTGCAACAGCTGAGGCTTTGTCACCATCAGAGGGCAGAGACACCGTTGAGTCGGGGTGGTGATAAAAGTCCTTGGACTTACGTATACAAATGCATGAAAACAGATAAAACACACACCCCTAGAACTCATCGCCTGGTTTGGCCCCCAAAACCGGCAACACGCCCTTATAAGGTTGTGTTTCCACCCCAGGGACTTCCCCCCTCCCACATGTGCAAGTTTTTGAGTTTTATTGTTGTTATAGTTTATTACAGTTGTGCCTAAAAGTTTACACCCCCAGCAGAATTTCAGATTTTTTGGCCTTTTCTCAGAAATTATGAATGATAACACAAAATCCTTTCTGTCAACCATGGTTAGAGGTTGGGTGAAGACATTCATTGGAAAAAAGAAAAGCTTCCTCTTTTTAAATCATAATGACGACAGAAGCTTCAAAAATGACCCTGTTAAGAAGTTTTGTCCTGATAAATGCACAAAAGTGAACACAAATGTGTTTGAATGTCTACTAAAGGTAACCATCCTCACCTGTGATCTATTTGTAATCAGTGTGTGTATAAAAAAATGAACTAGGTCATTTTTTAAGTTTCTGTTGTCATTATGATTTCAAAAAGTAAACACAGTTGTTTGTTAATAAATGTCTTCGCCCAACCTCTAACCATGAGTGACAGAAAGGTTTTTGTGCTATCATTCATATTTTCTGAGAAAAGGTCAAAAATATCAGAAAATTCTGCTGGAGGGGGTGTAAACTTTTAGGCACAACTGTATGTTGCTTATGTGCTGAGGTGTTTTTTTTTTTTTTATCCCTAATCCCAAATTGTGCCCCCCACTCTACAAGGGGCCTAGTCTGCTGTTTGCTTTTTTTCCCTCTTCCTTTCTCTTGTACTCCTTTTCCTTATCTGCTGGCTGTCCCACAGTCCTCCTGCTCCTGCCGTCCCCCTGTTATATGTCACTGTCTTTTTTAAGGTTCTTGGTCGGAATGAAACTAAAATATAATTCATCCAAAACACATGCTTGAGTGCCCTCTTGGGAGCCAAAATTTGCAATGCCCTCTTGCCACCAGGGATCTAGAATGTGTATTATTTTCCCCCTGCTCTTCAAAATGTCTGTGCACACCACAGCAGTATAATCCAGCTTTCTTCACCTTTTTCAAAAACTACGAACCAACATTTGTTTTCAACCGATTCATCAAAAAGGAACAGAGTAGTCACGGCTTTTCTTTTTAGCTTCCGACATGACTCATAACTCTCAAAATTTAAAGACAGATTTCATTACCGGGGCAGTTTTTCCAGGCAAATAAGCAACATGAAGTCTGTACTGACTTTACCACACAGGGCGTCAGATGTGAGCTGCATGAATGACTCTGTTTGTGTCTGCAGCCTGCAGGGTGGTGAATGAAAGGGAGGTTAAAAACAGTAAGAGCAGCGTGGAGGGGGGGGAAACAGCGGGTCCAAAATTTAAAACTGGAGCACCGGGGAAATTTAGCCCGACTGGATGTTGCTGCCAGAAAAACACAACATGGGCACAGTTTGATGTTTTGCAGCACTTAGACTGTTGAATATACAGCAGGTGGTTTCAGTGTGCCATGATGAGAGGCTAGTTTTTTTTTGGATGAAACTCATTATAAATTTCCAAATACCAGAAGAAATCATTAAACTACGACTAAACTTCTGCACAAATTGCTTTGGAGAGTTCCCATTTAAGACTCTGAGTAATCAATGAAGTGGAGCTGATCTTTTTTTAATTACATGCAGCTCTACAGGGGAGCACAAAAGCCAAAAACTAGGCCCCAAGTAACCGTCCTTCATACTCCGTCAAGAGCCTCCATCGGAGAATGGAAGTGAATTCATAAGAGCTCCAACAAACCCTGAGTTTCACACATTGTACCACTTTCAAAATCTTCCCAAAGTGATGTTCCTTTTGCTCGAGCAGATAGAGGTGAGCTCGGGATGATTCACTCGGTCCACTCCTGACCCTGAAAATGAAAACCGAGAGGGATGACTCACGTAAAAAATCGAAAGAAAACCACAGGTAGGACGACTTCTGTCTGAACTAATGGATAAATATATAAGATATCAAATTTACAGACAAATTCAGAGCAGTATCAGACTCTTTAAATGTTTCCTGTTCCTGCTGTCGTCTCCTTCCTGTCTCATGTTGAGAAAGTGATTCATAATTTGTGGCTGGATCACGTTTCAAACTCCTATTTAACCTGATTTGGGAATAATCCGCCCCTACGATGAAAATCAGCAAAGCCAAATGGTTTTGACAAATATCTATCAGACTCTCCTGCTGTGTGAGGTGTTTTAAGACCAGTTTGATTTTCCTGGAAGATGATTGCAGCACTGCTTTAACGTCTTAAATGTTCAACATGCTCCATAAATATAATCAGAGTTCCTGTTGTGTGAAAAGAGCCCCGACGTCAACAGAGCACGTACTGTTTTGTACTGTCACATGGGACAAAACGAAAAGCAAGTGGGAACAGGAAGCTGACTGAGGAGGGGAGAAAAACAAAAGCAGCGTGAAGATGATAAGAAGTGCTAAGTGTAATCTTGCAGGGTTGTCAGACACAGTCCCATCTCACTGTCTGGGTTTCCATGACAGTTTTTTGCAAAATAAAAGCGATATTCCTAAAATTTCGACAAAGTACATTTGCGCTTTGAACGTGTTTCCATTGAAGGTTGTTCGAGGCAGGAGCGCCGTAACTCTCGTCAAATCTCATCCCGCGAGATTTCACTGCTAGAAGATCAGTTTCTATCTCCTTATAACTCTGCCTTCCTCTGTTGTTTGCTGTCTAGTTTGGCCGTTATGTTTTTCTCGAAAATAACTACGAGAAAAATCTCCGTCTCCTCCTCTCTCCAAACGTAGCGCACTGTGTTTACTCACAGAGAAGTGATCATGTGACCAGGGACGTCTAGTCCTGTGATGTATAATTGCGTAAAAAGTGTTTCCATTGCGCTTTTGCGATATATTTGAATGTCGAAACGTCTGAAAAACCACCTCATGAAAGCGTTTTTCAGTGCTTTTTCAAAATTCTGGTGTTTCCATTACCAGTTTTTTATAGTGCTATTTAAATTTTGCGCATATCCAAGGGTAATGGAAACGCAACTACTATCTGCTGTTTTTGTTGACCTTTATGACGTTCGTTCGATTGCCAAATATACCAAAATTAGACTGTGATTTGTGTCAAAATCTGAGTCCAAGGTTTATTTTTTTCCTTGAAATTCTATGAATTCTCTCATGAGGAGCAGGTGAACTTTGATAAACCAGCTGCTGCTTCAACCTTGACAGAGTGATGAATGGAAACATGCCAGGAATACATTTCATACATCCCCACTCTGACAATTTGGTTTTCGCCCATGTTTGTTTTATTTTGAAAGTCACTGGGCGTTTTTAGGTGGTTTCGGTACATGACTCCCTGTCCTGCTCAATCTGCTTTTTGTGAATTGATGCCTTACTGCTCCGAAATTTGGCAAAAATAGATGCCGACATTTGCCAGAGCAGGGATACAAAGTCAGGCTGAGATATTTCATCCTGGTCCTAATTGATGCTCCTCAAACTTCTCCAAAATGCGTAGAGGACGCCCTCTCTCCTAATTGCTGCTAGTGAAGTTACCGATGCAGCTGTCAAGAGAAAAAGAGGATGAGAATGCAGATCATAAAATCATTCTCTGGAGGTAGAGTTGAAGAGTTGACATTTATCAGAGCAGAGCCTGCACCTACATGGAGATGCTTTATTACCAAAGGTTGCACGTACGCGTTGAGGTACATTTCTCTTTCAGCAAAAGATGATGGACATCACTGAGATGCTTGGAAGAGAAAATGAATTTCCCTGAAAAATACGGGTCAGGAAGTTCTCCTCAATGTACCGAGCAGAAATACTGAGGCGCTTGTTGTTGCTGTGATTATGTGTTATTACCTGAGTGCGCTGCTTTAGATAAATGCAGCTGGTGCAGATGGAGAGGAGCTGATTCAGTTAAAGGGGTTTGCTGTATAATTATTAATGTCTTATGTGGGGGAGGTTACAAATTTAAATGTGAAGGGTACACTGTTATTTTTCTTTGCCCAGATCAAGACTCATTTCCAAACTTAACCGAGAGCATGGTTTTCATTTTAGCCTCAGCAGACTGTGCTTATGGAGTGAATAACACCATTGTTTCCGTTCTTATCCAGTGATGTTACAAACTCATTTCACACAAGAAGAAAAATTAATAGAATAGAATACACAAGGAGCTGCACGGTGGTGCAGTGGGTAGTGCTCCAGCCTGACAGCAAGAAGGTCGCCGGTTCGATTCCCCGTTCGGGCATGGTTGGCCTTTCTGTGTGGAGTTTGCATGTTCTCCCTGGGTACTCCAGCTTCCTCCCACAGACCAAAAACATGCCCACATTAGATTGATTGACTATTCTAAATTGCCCGTAGGTGTGAGTGTGTGCGTGAATGGTTGTTTGTCTCTATGTCAGCCCTGCGATTGGCTGGCGACCATTCCAGGGTGTACCCCCCCTCTATCCCAATGACGGCTGGGATAGGCTCCAGCCACCCGCGACCCTGATTAGCAGGATAGACGGTTAAGAAAATGGATGGATGGATAGAAAACACAACCTGGGCACTCCTTGATTGATAAGACACATTTTTATTTCTCAATCCATCGTCGTTCAGGCTTGTAGTCCTGAAAATATTTGTTTTGGTGTTTTTCCGCCTCTGCATCTTTCTGCAGCAGACTGCATCCTCCTTCCATCAGTTAGCAGATCATTAAATCTCATTATCATCTAATCCCTTCCTACTGAGATCACAGCATGGATAATTAGGATGCAAAATGAAGCCTGCACATCCTCCACAGAGGCTGGAATTTGCAGATGAATACAGAACCTTTGCTTAAAGACAGATACAGACACCATTATTTGGATGTTTTGATGCAAAAGTAACTTTTTTGTGTACGTTTTTTCCTGAGGTCTGATGGTGCACAAAGTGGGCACCAAGGGTTTAATTCCCATGTTCTTACCAATCATGAAACAAGACTTTTGCACACTAATCAGGAGCGCAGAGTGAAGGAGCTGCACAAGTAACGGCAGCTGAGGAGTTGGGGGTTTGGTGCCTTGCATAAGGGCAGCGCAAAGGCATCTCTCCAGCCACCAGTTTCCAATCGTGGTCCATATTTTGACTGAGCTACTGTCTGCAATGTTTCCAGACCAAGGACCACCTCAGTCAATCAATGTGTTGAAAGTCAATTAAGCACAAAAGCCATTCAGATTGGCTTTTCTATTTACACAAACACGAAAACAAAAGTGATGGCTTTGTGCCACTGCCATGCATTAAGCTTAGGATCTCTGCTATAAAGTACAAATTTAACAAAAGAAATGTAAGTAGGAATGTTTTAGAATTTTTAATATCAGAGTGTAAGGATAAAAAGTGTAGAACAGAAAGTGCAGGAAGTGCAGCGTCGTGACAGCTCAATTTGTGAAATATCCAAAGTTAGTGGTGCAAACGATCAAAAGGTACAACAGATTGAAGAAAAGTTTTATTAAAGAATAAAAGCAAGTTTGAAAAATGATTCCCACTGATTAACATCATGCCATTTGGGTCTTACAATGATCTCTGGAGAAGAGTGAGTTAACAAATGCCAACAGTGACAAAACAAGATCGAAAAACTCAGATGCCAAATCTTTCTTCATTTTCATGTGATGCTTTTTCTCTAAACTCCAGCAACACATTTCTTTTCTGCTTGGTTTATAACTCCTCGCTCTGATTTATTGCATTTTGTACCAGTGAGTAAAATTGCCTGACAGGTTTCCAAAGCACAGCAGAATAAATTGGCTCGCTGCTGTCGGCCGAGGAGTTCATTTTAAATTGTTAAAATAAATAAATAAATAAATAAGCAGTTTGAAAACGAAAAATTTGCAACAAAGTTAAACAAATGTCTGATACCAAATATAGTTACTGTGGTTTTCAGTTTTTCATCACTGTTTGGTTAGAAACTTAAAAACTCAAATAGAGAAACATTGAATTTATCAGGAGGTTTTAATCAGAAATTGTCCAATATAGTAAACTTTATTGCCCCCTTAAGGAAATTTGTCATGGATTCACTGTTGACACAATGATAGCAATAAATAAGGGGCGCATTTGTACAACCACACAATGATAGTTACCCCCATTGCACGATGCCCATATTCAATAAGTCTCAAAAAGAAACATACCCAAATTATTTTGCATACTTCTTTTGTCCCAAATAGTGTGTTAACGCCTTTTGCAATGAGAGCCAATCAGTAATACAATCAAAGTGATAAGGACAACACAGACAGACATTAGACATCCATCTTTAATCTATTTATTCGACTTCATTTAGTGATTTCTCGCCACTAAATGTGCCCAAACATCTCCGCGCCATCATCACAAACTGATGAAATCAAACCTCACCTGTCCCTCAGGTGTGTTTTAGTACCAGATGATGAGTGGTTAGTTTTCTGCAGTGTTTCATGCTGCATAAGAATCAGCAAACTCTAGTTCTGACCAAAGAAAATGTTTTCCATTAGGGGGTGATAACTGCAAAAATCTGGACTGTTTTTTTTTCATTCTCAGACTGTTTTGACCTCAAACCACATTTTAAGCTCATAATATTTGTCATCCTACTTCCTGAACTATTTTTTTCTGCACCATCTTCTTGCTTTAATTTTCACCTCACAATAAAATCATCCATTTAAAGACGTACAATATAAATGTAGTTTAGTGAGACGTTATTGTGTACACTTAAGTTCATTTTGTGACATAAAATGTAAATGTAGACATCACTTAGAACATGATTCAGTTCAGTGACATAATTAAAACATAGTAAGATAAAAGCTGGAGGCCATATGAAAGGTACTTAGTCTTTACACTTCAGCTTTGTATAGATGAAAGGTTTGTTAATGTCTATCAAAAGGTGTTACAACATGTATTTTTATGTTGTATTAGCTTCTGGAGAAGAAGCCAGAAAGTGTCAGACGCTGTAAAAATCTCTCTTTTTCATTATCTGCATTTTGCCTCCTCACTGAAGATGTTCAAACTGACTTTGAGGTAAAAAGAAAAAAACTGTGAAAACTGTATTAGACACTTCTCCTCGAACTTGCCGTGTAAGTAAATGACCATGTTAAGGCGAGTTAAAAACATATCTCAGAGGCTTTAATGGTTTCCCGAAAAAGATCTGAACTTCGAGCATTATTTGTCTCGTTCAACAGAAAGAAGCATTACCTGGAAAACACATTTAACATTTTAGCTTTTCTCTTTTTGCCTGAATAGGTACATTTATTCCTGCGTAGGAGGAAAACTGTGAATACATTAACACTGGGGGGAACATGAGTTTGAAAGTGAAGACAAATTATCACAAACATACATTAAAAACCCACTGAGTCGTATGGTAAAGAGAGGACTGAAGGTCCACTTTATATTCTCTGTGGCTCTGCCTCACTCTCATCCATCTCAATGATGAAGGTTGTTGCAAAGTAGATGACTAAACTCTTCAGTAATATGCTCCTAATATAAATTGTTCAAGTGAATCACTCGCAGCCTTGGGAGTAATTGAATGAATGCAACTCACTATGTAACACAACTCTCTGCCATGAAAAAGTATCATACCACAAACCAAACTCCAGGGAGCTTCTGTCACAGAGGGTTGAAGTCATGTGTGGGAGCAAATGGCTCAATTTTTCATCCTGACTTTATGTGGTGCTTTTCTATCAGCTGGTCCTGGATTTTACATGGAGAAGTCAGCTGAACTAAACCTTTCCTGTGGCTCATTGCTTGTCTGCATTCCCACTACAAGCCAAAGATGATGTAAATTAGGCCAGTGACATATGGAGAAAAAATGTATCTGTAATGCACTGTGAAACCAGCAGTAAAACACCAATAAAGTCATACAGAAGGAGACAAGCTCAAGAGACCAAACAAGCCCTGATGATTGAAGACTTTCAGGGGGACACATTCTTCTCAGTTTTAGATCATCATTAAATACTTGTCTGATGAGGAGATTGTGACAAACTAACCAAGGATAAATTCCTGAGAACTTCTTCTGTGTTTGAGCAGCTGTTGTAAACCCAATATACACTGACAAGTTCAGCTGAAGGTCTCCAGTTACAGGGTCACTCTTTAAACTGGAACACCGGGAGCTGACAAAGAAGGGGGGATAAAAAAAACCCTGTGGGTGCCTGTCAAAATCTAGACAGCTTTAGTCCCAGTTTGGGCCATTTTCAAGGGTACATTTGCCCCATAGATCAAAATTTAGACCCAAGTACAAGAGCACATAACTCCGGGGGGAGTTGATGTGGTCAAAAGCACTTCAAGATGCAAAAAGTGTGGACCGTGATGCCAAACTGAAGATTGGTCTTGAAGCACTCAGCAGTACTTTGTGGTGTTAAAGGTCCCATATTATGCTCCCTTTAAGTAGGTTTATAAATGTCTCAGAGGTCCCAGACTAGTCGATTTGAAGTTTGTTGTCTAAAAAATCAGTTCTTTTCTTTCACTTCAGCCAGCCTGAAAACTCTCTCCAGTCAGCTCTACTGAGAGCAGACTGTTTCTGTGGGCTGTCCCTCCTTCAGCACAAGCCACACCAAGCCGCGTCAAGCCACGCTATGCAATGAGGAGCGTTACTGACAAATCTTGGGCAGGTAGCCAATCAATCTGGAGGGGGAAGGAGTTATTTCCCTCCATGACATCATGGAGGGCTCTTGTTCCAATCCGCCCATTTGAGCGGACATTTTCTGAAAAGTGGAGTGGGCAAGAGAGGGAGAAGATAGGATTTTCTCATACCAGGGGTCTTTGTAGACAGACTGGGGATGCAAATTACTGTTAGAAAACCATTCAAAAGTGAATTTTGCACAATGTGGGCCCTTTAAAGGATGCCTCCCTGTGTTTTGGCCATATCCAAATGACAAGAGAACCCCCTGGCAAACCAAGAGTTAGAAAGAGGGGCAGTATCAGGGGCGGACTGGTTAACTGTGTAATCTGGAGAATCACAAAACCTCTGGTACTCCAGGTTTTCTTTTTCTACTGTTCTGCACTCCCGTCCAGTAACTGGCAGCAAATTGCCCTTAAGTTGGATGCTAGCTCCCTGTGCCCACGTGAGCAGAAGTAGTAAAGCGCCCATATTCAATGTAAACAATATGGGTAATGCCAGTAAAAACACAAAGAAAAGCTTCTGACTTTATAGTGGTGTTCACTATTTATACTAAAAGTTTACCATAGCACCATGGTCCATTAGGTATCATGATTTCAATCCCCTGTATGTAACACATATTGCAGAATTGACAGTAAATCTACCCTGAATATTGAACCTCTTTACTTGGTGAGATAAGCAGGTGAAAAAAGATAGTTGGGTTTAGTGCAACGCTGAATTGAAAAAGCCCTCTGCAAAAATCCCCAGTATCTTTCCAGTGTTTGACGTCTTCGTGATCTGGCTGCCACTCGTAGCTTTAGGGGCGTCCTATTCATTGTCAAACTCTTCTTCTTAAGCTCAAACTGCAGCCTCCGGTCTTGAGAAATGAATCTCATATTTAAGTGCCAAAAAACTGCAACCCCTCGAGTTTCCAAATTAGAAAACACAGACTGGCCTGAAGAAAGATGAAGTGTTTGTAATAAGAAACTTGTGTTGAATCACTGGTGGTTTTGCATAAGCGTCAAAGAGGTCATTGAGTACATAGCTTTGGGTGTAAAAAGTCTCTTGTGGTGATTTGGTCTCGTCAGCAAAGTTCAAAACAAAACAAAACGAAACGAGCTGCCTGGTATCTTATATAAGATCCAACAAATTTTCAACATTAGTTTCTTATTTTTTCATATCACAAGTTTTGCTCACGGTCAACAATCAGCAGTGTCCTCATTTCTTTCTGTTGCACCATAATCTTATCTTACGACATAAACGATAAGTGCAATAAATGACCCAAGTTATACAAACAACTCTGAGTGGCCCCAGCATTATTATCAAAGCAGAACGTATGAATACAAAAACGAAGCTCCAACAGTGGGTGTTCTGAAATCTCTGACAAGTAGAAATTGCACAGCATGATGGTAACACTACAAAGATCGAAAAATGTAGCACAAAGATCAGCTCAGGATCCTGTTTTATGTGTGAGACGGAACGTGTGCCACCTTGTACAATTTCCCATTCATGCAAAACAGTCTGAATAAAAGCTGCTGTGCTGTTTCCAGCGAGAGGAACAAAAGCTGCAGACTGAACACGTCTGAAAGAGTAAACACGGGGTCATCACAGGGAGAGGAAATTACCTGTTAGTTTTTCACAGCAGGGGGCACAGAGCTCATGTTGGTGCTTCAGGATGTGGGCCAAACCGGCTGTTTCCTGGAAGAATATGTTTTACATCCTCAAGAAAAGCAGTGGAAAGAATTCAGTTTCCTGTTCGGAGGCATTCTTTGAATACATCCTTCAATTTCCTTCCTATTATCCAAAAGGATGACCTTTATATTTCAAAATAACTTGTCTCCTTTTGGTTAAAATGTTGACTTAACCTGACCTGCAAAGAATTTAGACACACCAGCTCAGCTTGACTCAATAAACTCCTGATCACAATCTGAAGACCAGAGGAAATTAAACACATCTTTAATAAAACTAGGAACACACGAAGCGTTTTAGCATCAGAGGTGTTCTGAGGTAAATATATGTAAACAGTGGCAGTCAGGTATTGTGTCCTTGGTTAGCAACACGCTGGTTGTGTCTCTGGGACACACTGACCCCACTCGAGGTGATTCGTATCATAGTACCTGACCTGAATAACGATCTCAGCGTGTTTGGACTCACCTAAATTAAAAGGCCTCTCGTAATTCTGAGCATGATCAGGTGTTAATCCATTTGCAGCAACACACCAGAGATTATGTATCACGTCTCTGAGCTCATGAGTACGCGGTTCAACACTTGAATTAATGCAGGAAGCAGTCTCCTGCAGGGGGAGGGGGCAACCTACTTTAGAACAGGAGATAAAGAGGTTTTTCAAAAGCTCCGTTTCCACCAAGTGGTTCAGTTTGGTTCAAGTATTTTATGGTGTTTCCTTTTACCAAAACTGGGACATGTCCCCAAATTACCGACCCATACCAATCCAATCCCAGAAGGTGGAGCTAGAAACACTGAAGTCCACTGATTGGTTGAAAGAATAGTCAGTTCCTGTGTGACAGGGATAATAAAAAAAAACAACACATAACCCTGCCATGTTTAAAAATCCAGTCAGCTTCCTGAGGAGAACTTTCTCTTTGCTTGGAAAATGGCATCACAAAACATCATTCAATGGTCTTTTTTTTTTTTTCGTTTGTTGAATTTATTAGTGGGGTACACTCTGTCATGGTGCTGTGCTGTCACGGTGTTACGTAGCTGACGTGTCTATCGTCATGTGCCGCCTACCAAGAAGGACATGGTTGGCTGAGGAATGCAAACAGAATCAAGTTTTACCATAGACTGTATAATGAATGGACGGAACGACGTTCGGCTCAAACTGAAGCCTCCAGCAGATGCCCCGCCCCCTGGTGTCTGGCTGCAGTATAGGTCATAAGCCCCGCCTCCCCATGTATTCCAGATATGAGCCGGGAAAACTTAAAAAAATTATAATACCTCGTAGAAACGTTTCTCTCATCTTTACGCTAAGGTAGTATGATGATGTCATTTGGCTGCATGGTGTTCGGGTGTGTTTTTTCCTGAGAAGTTGGTTTCTCATTAGTTATTGGACGTTAAAAACCGCGATATAAGTTTCGTTTTACGATAGTTGACAGCTGCCCTTCGTGAGTAGTTTTTATCGGGGGTATAAGAAACTTCAGGAAAAGGAGCCAAAAGGAGACTAAACCTTCTGAAGAAGAAGAAATAAATATTTTTATTTCTCATTTTTACTTGGCTCCACCGGAAATTCTCTACTGCGCAGACTCTGGCTGCACAATGGCGGCTAGAGGAACGGGGTTTTTTGGCTTTAGAATCGTAGAACGGTGACAGGCGGAAGCACGCTGTTCATTCTATATACAGTCAATGGGTTTTATCAATCTGACCTGTATAAAACTCTACCGATCTGGACCGCTTAATGGAAACAAGGTTTAATGCTTCTTTTTGACCACAGGATCCAGGAACTTTTAACGTCTGTTGAACTTAACTATTCCCATGTTTATTTGTCTGACCATAGACTGTAAAACAAATAGACAGTCTTCATGACATCACCTGTCTATTTCTGAAATGGAGTTTTGAAGCAAATTGGGATGTAAATATGTTTGTTTCTGCTTTGGGAAAGTTTTTTTTCTTTTGGCTTCAAGTGGGCATTGACAAACTGCAGATTTAGCTTTAAATTAGCTACGTTTCCATTACACCATGAATTTTGTAGAACAAAAATAGTGCAATAAAATGGAAACAGCAAACTTCTCAGATTTCCATCAAAGTTTGCACTAGTTTAAGTTTATCTCAAAAGTGCAATGTAAACATCTTTTTCACAAAATCACATCACTGGATGAGAATAACGGACACCTCTGTAAACTCTTTGACCACGATCCTCTCCCAGAAGTCCTTTCCACTATATGGACTCTGGCGCTCATATTTAATCGCCCTCTTCCTTCTTGGGTCGATAACATCAGCAACAATAGTAATGCCCATCAAAATGACAGTCCAGCTCTTGAAATGTTTGTGGTAACTATGGTAACTGCCACTTACAGTCATACTTTCTTCTTCCATAAACTGAATCTTGCAGGACAAAATGTTACACAAGTTGTGTGCAATTCTAGTCGTAATGGAAACACCTGCAAGGGACAATCATACTTTACTGAAAATAGTCCTTGTGGTTTGGATGGAATCAAGACAAAGAGAAGAAGGTTCCTACGGTTCATGAAAAGTCTGAGAAGTCTTCTGTTTATGGGCCATTTCTCAGTGATTACTCTGGATATATCTGCTCACAAGGATAAATTCAAGTCCAACAATTTCATTCAAACTTAGAATAAATTTATCATTAAGAAAAGTCCTGACTCTCTAAATGGGGAGCTTTTAAGTTTGTACCCAGCTCTGCACTACTCTTCAGTTTAAAAGGATACGAGGCTGATTAACATTTAAAGAACGAATGTTAATGGCAGAAGGAACATCCTGTAGAAAAACTCACATCTTAATGGAAATCACCCACTGCTTTCTGCTTTCTATTAAACCAAGAGTTAGAGATCACTTGATTTTATTTTATTTTATATAGAAAGACAGATACATGAATCTGTTTGAACACCCTTGAACGATAAAGCGACGGTATGAAAACACTCAGCACTTACTACTTGATTTACCGAAAGCTTTTATGAAAAGCACCTCAGGGTGACATTGAAGCATGATTGTAAATGTTCGCCTGATGTGTTTTGATTTAGTTTCTCAGTGTGTCAAACCCACACAGACATCACTTTGGAGTGCTTTTCTTTTGAATGTCGTTGACATGATGGAAACAATTCAAGCTTTCACTTAGAGCCCCCTTCTTCTGAATGATGACCACGGAGACTTAAAGATGATGATTCAAAAACTCAATCGAATGCATGATGAGAAAATCCTTGGATAGAAAATTATTTTATAGCACATCCAAGTGTAAAGAATTATTTTGCCTTTTAACATATTTCCAGCCTGTTATCGAGACCTTTTGAGGAATTTATTAGCGATCTTGAAATAGCCTCACTTTTATACAGTACCTGTTCATAATCAAGGATTTAAAATGAGATTATGATAGGTGATTCCTAACAGCCAAAATACACCATAGCACCGTTGCCTCGACCATCTTACTATGTTGAAATGCTGAGTAACTGCAAATGCTGTGCTGGAATAGATCTTACATTACCCATAACAATAAATTGAAAAACAAGTTGATGTTGTTTTTTTCTTAACTGGCACTATAGCCCCAGCATGTCTTCCTCACCTCTTTTCTTCAGAAAGCGGGGAACATCCGGCCTAGCACCAGTTAGCATTGATATGCAACTTGCTGCTAACAGCTGACCTCAAATGTAAACAGTGTGTCTGTGGTTACAGGTAGGATGTCCTGACACACACGCAGTGATAAAAATGGTAAAAACACTGCAGACGTAAACAGTTTGGTATCTGTGGCCAAAAAAATGAGCCATGAAAAGTAATGAAAGTCTCCAAATAAGAAGAGAACTAAAAAGAGAAGAAAAACAAGAGGAACAAAGAAAGAGCTGCTGCAACAAGCTGCCAAATTAATACATTAACTCTTTGGTTTGCATCCCAGAAAAAGTAGCGTTTAACAAGGAACACAGTTAAAAAGACGAAAGCAAATGCAAACTTTGGTAAGAGTCATGTCCTTATAAAAGTAGGTGGTCGTCACTACAATCAACGCCAAATGTCCCTCATGAGTCACAGTGCATCAATACCTCTATTCTGATTGGTCAAAATCTCAAAACATTCCAATGACAACATTCACATTTGCATATTAGGGATTAACCAACCGAATTCACCAGGTGGAAGCAAAGTAATGAGAGAAGTTGTGAGCAGAAAAAACAGGAGCTTCCTGTGCTTGAAGGCCACCATCACTTCATCAACAGGTGAGTTAGCGAGCAGAATCAGAGTGCTTTAGAAAAGAAATACTGGCTTCTTTCATTTATTTTCTGACTGGAGGAGATGCAGACTCATTGACCATTCTTTTACGCGGAGGTTATGAAATTCATCAAAGATGTGTCTTTGTGATGTTACAGTCATTTGAGGCTGTTCAAGGAGATCGCGTTTCCATGGAGTACGTATTCACAGTGAGTGATCTTACTGAAAAGAAAGCTGAGTAATGTCGCTCTTTTAGCCTACGCAGGCGAGCAGAGGATATGGAGATGCTGTCGTGTGTGTGTGTGTGCATGGGTCATGAAATTAAAGCTCTCCACACTTTAAAGAGTCACTGTGAACTACGCAACATCTACCTGCAGTTTTATATAACACTTATCACTCCAAGGTGATCCTGCACTGCGACAGTAGACTTTGTAAAGGCTTAGTAAAGGTTAACTGATGACTCTAAGCTGATATTTCTTCCTCCTACAAGGCCAGGGCTTGTGATTTTGCATTGTTAGTCTTTTTTCTTTAACTGTTGGGAAAATGTATAAGAAGCTCTCTGCAGAGATTTAAAGACTTTCTTGCAGACTCATTGGTTTTATTATCTATCTGTATAAATATGCAGCCATTAGCAACCTAAGGTCCTTAAAGAGGTTTCCTCTGATTAAACACATCAATATGTATCAGCAGTTATAGGCGAATAATGCTGCATATGCAGAAAGAGGGGAATAGACTGGGGAAAGAGGGATGGGGTGTGATATTTCCAATAATGGAGGTTTCTTATGCTTAAATGAAAAATATGTGCTCTGTGTGAAGGAACTGATGTTCTTTTCATAGATAACATAATGTACCACATGCATGAAGAATAGATCTGTGAGAGACTACCCTGGTGTTATAAAGCAGGTCCCTCCCTTCACTTTTGTTTGGTCATGACACTTTAACATGCTGTATCCACATCATCCATTAACACCCCAACATGCACAAGGAGAAAGAAAACCCAAAGTGGAGAGTCTGAAAGAAGAGGCCAAACTTTGTGCTCCAGCTCACCTGCACCTGGCTGCATCAAGGCCAGGTGCAGAATAAAGACTTCTGTGTACCTCACACACACTGACTGAATCCATTCACCAACAAGTGAAGTTCACACTTTCAAAAAGCTGAAAATCATTTAAATGTGACTTTAGAGCAAACAAACATAGAAAACATGGAATTTGGAAACTTTGCCGTCACTGTTTTGTGCCTACCTCCATCTCTCATGCCAATCTAAGTTCATGCTTTCTGTTTAGTTTGTTGTGCTTTCTTCTGCTTCCTGATTGGCTTTTGTTTCATCATGTGTGAATTCGGTTCTCTTCTCTTCTCTTCTCTTCTCTTCTCTTCTCTTCTCTTCTTTTCTCTTCTCTTCTCTTCTCTTCTGCTTCTGTTTGGTCTGTGCGATTATTCATCTGTATTGTTCATTTCAATGTTGTTGGCTATTTTTGATTCACTATTTGTTTGTTTGTTTGTTGATTTTACAGTGGACCTCTGCTGTAAAGCACTTTCTGAACTGTTGTTTTTAAAGGTGCTCTGTAAATGAAGTTATTATTATTGTTATTATTATAAAACCATAAACCCTAAATTTGAACCCTGAAGAAGAGAACTCAAACCAAAGACCAAATCATCACAATCAGCGTATCTTCCAATCTACTGGAAGATTGGAAAAGGTGTGTTTTGGATAGTAGGAGTGTTAACTACCTGAATGGGAAACCTCATCCTGTGACTCTTCATTTGAAGCCTCCCAGGCTTTTAGCTCTCCATCATTTGATTTAATGATGCTTTAAACTACTCGAATGCTTCAGCATGAATGTATTGGTTTCCTATGACTCCCTCTTGTGCAGTAGATGACAAATTAACCTAAGAAAACCAGGCTCATTTCATTTCATAGGAGCTGACTGTCATCTCTGTGTTACTCTTAAATCTTAAAATCCACTCTGTGCATCTTCCTACTCATGTTGAGCGAATCTCTAAGAAGTCACATCATCTTCTGCTGCCCAATTTTCTCTACCTTTCAGGTTGAGTTGTCATGGAAACTTGATGTAAGAACAAGGTCCAGGTATCAGGGTAATGGAACAACACTTCAGCCACCAAGTACGCATCAGTGACCACACTTCGGGCTGGTCTGATGAGTTTCTGAGACGACTTTTCACTTTGCACACAAGAAATCTCAAACTTTAAACCATGGGCTCAGAGTGAAAACGCAGCTGGAAGCGTTTTACTTTAAATTCACTCATTTTCATAAAGCAAACATTTCCATTTCCAGGTGGGCAGAGTGGAGTGGAACATTTGATGAAAGGGTTTCAAAGGGAAATTGCTTTTCTGGTGAATCGGAGCCTTTTTAGTTTGATGATGAATCATTAATTGGAGAAGAGCCCACCTCCTAAAATCATAGCTAATTAAAGTGTCTCTCCTTTCAGGCATTTGGAATACTTTTGTGTTCTTAATGAAGAAGAAATGACTGCCTCGAAGGTCATAATGAGACAGCACGGCTTATGGAGACAAATCTTAGAACAGCATTTTATACTTCCACTTTTCCATCCACCCTCTCTGTTTTACATCAACATCAAGTCTTACTGTTTGTGAAATTAATCCATATTTGAAAGTGTATGTCAGCAGCACTGTTTAAAAAAAGCTGAAATGGGGAAACAAACACTCAATCATTGAGATTGAGTCTATGTACTCTGTAAGAAGCAGAATCTAAGCAATAGTTATTGTCTTAATTTAAGAAAAAAAAGTCTTACTAGACTTAAATAAAGCATCATTCACCTAAAAAGTCAACAAACATGTCTTATATTAAGTGTCTCAATTCAAGAAACTAAGGAAATCTTTTAGTTAAATATTGTAAATAATATGGTATGGTTAGATTTTAAACTAAATATTCAATTCAAGATTCGATATTTTAAGAATTATAAAGGTGAGAAGGCTTCGATTTCGTGGTTATTTAATACATTTAGTCAATTAACTGTTTTCATTATTGAGTTATTTCAAGGGTTTTTTCTTTTACTGATATCAGTTTAGATTTTTCATGCATTTGGTTAAACGAGTGTGTGTTTTTGTTCACAGTGTGAGTATAAATTCAAGTAAGAAAATATTGACAAATCCTGTGCTTCAGATGTTTATATGTTTGGTTTTAGCACATACTTGTGTATGTACAGACAGTGAATGAGGCAAACTGGTTTCAGAATAGTGTTTCTATTATCTTGGATGCTTCCAGGACTTTTTTATGCTCTTTCCCAAAAGCTCGACATAAAACTTGTAAAAAGGTTTTTCAGGTATTCTGCAGCCTTGGTCTGGAGCTTATGGCAGAATCACTTTAAACTGAAATTGTATGATTTTAAATCTTAAATTTAAAGATATGTCTCGTTTTATTGGACATTTCACTGCTTGCCAATTTTACTTGTATTCTCCTTGAATTTGTTTTATTTTATCTCAGTGGTACCAACTTGGTTAAATGAATCTGCAATACATAGTATCATTAAAAGATTCAGAGAATGTGGGGAAATCTGTATAAAAGAGAAATGGACTAAAACCAAAACTGGATGGCAACAGTGCATTAAACAGACATGAATGTGGAGTGAAAATCACAACATCTAGAGCAAAACAAGGTAAGTTTGAGCACATTTCTGAGTAGGGGATGTTATATTTGACGTTAAATGGAGACTTAGACTGAAACAGATCCACTAAATTAGAGTAAATAAGAGAAGGTGTGCATTCATAAAAATTCAGTATGGTAAACATTTCAAAGGATCCCAGTTAAAACTGCTCAATTGAGGGTTGTTACAGGCAGGAAACGGTGCTGGATAGGCTTTTTTATGGTTCAATCTGTTGTGTTTTTTGGGAAATGAATTGAGGAAAACATGAAATCTGTTTGCATAGCAGTTGTGAAGTTGTATGAGAGCGACATCTGCTGGTTAAATGGAGGAGTGCATCTGCTGAAGCCTGTCAGAGCCATAATCAATGATACACTGCTGTGCTTACTCTGAATGTAAAGGAAATAATGTTTTTTATATTCTAAACTACTGCTGAGAAGAAGAAGAGACTACAGAGGATGATTAAAATGTTAAATATCAGCCTCTGTGTTTAGAACCAGTGAATCGAACTGTAACTCTGAGTTTTTCTCTGGCTTGGAGCAGTTTGTGCATTTGTTATGTCCCAGTGTTAACAGATGTTTCAACACTGATTATCTGGGTTGTGTAATCAGGCAGTCACTCAGAACCGCTCTCCTCTCTGCACAGTGCAAACTCAGGGTGCAGAGCGAGGACGCTAACTACAGCTGGGGATGGGAAAACAAAAAACAGATCTCTCTGCAATCAATAGAAAGACTATTAAAGTAAACAGAAGGAAAAACAGACACACACCTGGTTTGATATTAGAGTTGGTGTTGTGCTTGTGCAGGGTTTCCATTGATGAATGTCTCCTGTCATACATTAGAGATGGACACATGCATTGAACACACATCTGTTGCAAAATGACCACATTTCACCACAGAAATAGAAAATGTGCTAAAAATATTGAAAAGCTGAAGCAGAAATTATTTTCTATCAAACCTGAAAGATGCAACATATTCAGTTTTTGTTGCATTAGTCAGCGGATTCTAAAGTGGTAAACTTGGAGAAAAACAAAGCTTGTAAAGTACTTTTTTTTTTTCTGTGTTATTTCTTCATCAGGAATATCATCTTTGGCCTGAGACTGTTCGAAAAGTGACATTGTTTTCAAGATTGAACAATTTATTGCCATTACAACAAAATAAATACTGAGGCATCTGTGGAGAAGTTTGCAGCAATAAATAGATAATAAAAAAAACAACATGTACAATGCATATCAAACCTGCAAACTCCAATTATATATGTATATTCATAGAGATATGATAATTAGTTTGTATGAGCTCCAGAGTTTTAACACATAGAGGAAAAATGAGCTGATGTTTCTCCCACTGAACTATTTTCTGATTGTTGGTTGAATCATCAGCGAGGTGTAAATGGATTTGGTGCAAGGGTGTGAACTATGTCACCTGTTTATGTGTGTATTAATGAGGTGATGTGTGAATGATGTGATGCAATAACAGCTTATTAAGTTGTCTGAAGTTTTATGCAAAGTTTATGAGATANAGAGGTATAGTTAGTTTTTGTATGCATCTTGTGTGTTAGGAGCTGTTGGTCATCTATACTTGATTGATGATTCCAAGTAAACTGTCTGACTTTAATCCCCCCCTTTTTTTTTTTTTTTTTTTTTTTTTTTTTTTTTTTTTTTTTTTTTTTTTTTTTTTTTTTTTTTTTTTTTTTTTTTTTTTTTTTTTTTTTTTTTTTTTTTTTTTTTTTTTTTTTTTTTGAAGTATTTTGCCTTGTTAAAAGTACTTTTAATCTTGATACAATGATACTAAAATAAATTGTGATAATATTTTAGTGACGTTGTTGCCCCCTGGTGGTTTATGTGGCGCGAATGCAGCTTTTGAGCTCCACCGCACGTGCCTCAAGGAAACGTCTCGTGTAGGTAGGTACGTGATTGTGAGTGATGCTCTGTTCGGTGTTCAAATGTTTAATGATTTATAATTGAAGTGTGAACTTCAAATTAGATTTTTTTGAACTATGAACATGTAAAGATCTTAGGGTGAGAGTTACAAACGTTTTGGTGAAGAAATTGTAACTTTTTCCACGAGTTTCGCTCTGCTAACGTGACGAGCTTGTGCTAGTTAACTGACCGTGAGTCAGCCGTTTCCCTCCGCGACTGACCGCGGAGTGACCGTTAGTGACTGTTCGTGACTGTCGTGACCGTGAAATGACCGTTACTGACCGAAAAATGACCAGTGCTGACTGTTACTGACTACAACTGACTGTAGCTGACCTTGAAATGACCGTTACTGACCATAACTGACTATAACTGCCTGTAGCTGACTTTGAAATGACCGTTACTGACTATAACTTACTATTACTGACCATACCTGACCTTGAAATGACTGTTACTGACTATAACTGACTATTACTAACCATAACTGACCTTGAAATGACCGTTGCTGACTATTACATACTATTACTGACCGTACCTGACTTTGAAACCACTGTAACTGACTGTAACTGACTATTACTGACCATACCTGACTTTGGAATGACCGTCAATGACTATAACTGACTATTGCTGACCGTAACTGACTTTGAAATGACGTTACTGACTATAACTGACTATTACTGACCATAACCGACTTTGAAATGACCGTAACTGACTATAGCTGACTATTACTGACTGTAACTGACCTCGAAATGACCTTTACTGAATATAACTGACTATTAATGACTGTAACTGACCTTGAAATGACCTTTACTGAATATAACTGACTATTACTGACCATAACTGACCTTGAAATGACCGTTACTGACCATAACTGACCATGAAATGACCGTTACTGACTATAACTGACTATTTCTGACAGTGATTGACCTTGAAATGACCGTTACTGACAATTACTGACCGTAGCTAACCTTGAAATGACCATGACGGACTATTTCTGATTGTAACTGACCTTGAAATGACCGTTACTGACTATAACTTACTATTACTGACCATACCTGACCTTGAAATGACTGTTACTGACTATAACTGACTATTACTAACCATAACTGACCTTGAAATGACCGTTGCTGACTATTACATACTATTACTGACCATACCTGACTTTGAAACCACTGTAACTGACTGTAACTGACTATTACTGACCGTAACTGACCTTGAAATGACCGTTAATGACTATTACTGACCGTAGCTGACCTTGAATTGACCGTTACTGACTATAACTGACTATTACTGACCATAACTGACCATGAAATGACCGTAACTGACTATAACTGACTATTACTGACCGTAGCTGACCTTGAATTGACCGTTACTGACTATAACTGACTATTACTGACCGTAACTGACCTTGAAATGACCGTTTCTGACTGTGAAATGTACATTACTATACGTTTCTGTTCGTTACTGACCGTCATTGACCGTGAAATGTCTGTTGAACGTTGCAGAAATGAACCTCGCAGTTGCAGTTGCTTTTCGTGCAGTATTTGGACGGTGTTTTGATTATTTGCACACCAGGTAAGCCCTGTTAATGTCTTCTTTTTACATATGATGCTGTTAAAATTATTTTTGTGGTATTTGGGTATGATGCATGACGTTAAAACACTGTATTGTGATCTTCTATTAGAAAAGGGTGGACATGTGTATTGACAGGAGCATTTATCTCTGTGGAAATAGAAAAAAAAAGCATCTTACTAGATGTTAGAACACCATATTATAGTCTTGTATTCGGTAATGGTGGACATGTGAATTAACAGTAGCATTTATCATTGGCAGAGAGCAGCATGCAGCCTGACAGACACACAGGAGCAGGAACAACACGATCTCCACACGGAAAAAAAAAAGTTTATACATCATGGGCACACTGGCACGGAGCCGGACCACAACAGAATGTGAGTTGACACTTTGACTTGAATAGAAACTTATCTGATCCGGTGCCATGATGGAGCGGAGCTGGACCCATCAGATGTATTTCAGCTGTTGGGTTAGCATGCATTTCTGACTATAGTTATTTAGGAAGTGTATTTGAGATCCATGAAAGCAACAACTTAACACTAATGTTTGTGTCTGTCAGATAAGGTGTATCAAAGATACCCTGAGGGTGCTCACAAACTAGAAACTTATCATTGTTCATGGTTGTTGTGTTGCTAAAAACACGAATTATCATCATCTTCAGTCACAAGATTCTCACTCTTGAGACAAAATCCAAACTCCACTTGTGTTGCAACTTGGAAATACTTTGTCTTCATACATTTCACTATATTTTGTATCATGTTAATGCTGTCTTCAGCTGTGGAAATGTGCTAATCTTCCTCTGTTATGTGGACACTGCAATTTCAAACTCAACACTTCAAATCGCTGCCATGATGCCTTCCAAAATCTGCTGATGGGGTAAGAAAAAAGTTGCTTGTATAAAGACATCTTTCCTGTTTCCAAAAACTTGACGAGCATTTTTTCTTAGCCTATTGGCTGATTTTTTTGAGTTGTTACAAGCAATTCAGACATTATTTTGTCTGTAAATAACTTGAAATCAGACATTTCATGGACTTGTCAGTTGAACATGGCTCGTATAAAACATAATAAGACAATTTAAACTAAAAATAAAGCATAATGACTTGCTCAGATGTTAGTATATGCAGTGCAAATATTTAGTTTTTCCACCTGTTCTCACTTGAACAATTTTTTACCGCAACATGACTCAGATGGGATCTGAAGGTTTCTGTTGATTCATGTGAGTGTGTGAGAAAACTGAGAATCAACAGCTTTACAGAAACATGTTAGTAAATGCGTTTGCATGTGGATTTTAACTGCTGACCATGATTTGATTCTTTCTTTCGTTCCTTGTCATTTGGCATGTGAAGGATATATTGGCCTTGCTTTGGCCTTTAGTTCACTCTACTATATTACAGGAGCTAATAATGTTTAAATACGTAGATTACAGCTGACTTTGGAGAGTTTGTGGATAAGAGCTTTTCATTCAGCACCAACATCCAGTAAAAGTAGCATGACCATTGTGCTGTTACGTTAGGGTTGGTGTACATTGTGACGTCTCTTGTAAAAGATCTTTACTGCTGCAGACGGGGCTGTATGTTTCATGTAGTTTTGCTTATTGTGAAACATGAAAATATTTGGGACCTGTGCTTGCACACAAAGCTGATTTCTGATGTAATTCTGCTACAGACAGCATAAGCATCCAGTGGGTGAAATATAAGCACAGTCAGTCATGAGGAGCTGAAACAGCTTGAATATTATGGTCTGTTTACCCTGAACGGCTGCAGGGGTGAACATGAGGACTCTGTTTGTTTGCACTCAGACATTATTTAGCACAGAAGCCGACGCAGCTTTCAGATACAGTAATTACCACTTTGCTTTGGTCTGAATGTAGAAATAACAGGAGCATGAAATCTGAGAGAGAAAATGACAGCTTTGTGGTCAAATATCGCTCAAATAGAAGAAAGCTTCAAACCTCAGCTCTGCTCTGTTCTGTTGGTGACAGTTTTAAAGACAACAGACCAGAGGGAATAAACTCCAGGAGGTCTGTTGTGGCTTTGCAGCATCCAAGTTTGGCTCCAGAGACTCACAGTAAGATTTGGGAAGAAGAGCCACAAGGCTCTGAGAGGAGCAAGAACACACTGTTAACACATCCTTCTGCTGCACGACCAGTTAGGCACAATAAAGAGAATCAAGCCTGCAAATGTGACATATAACAGTCAAATTAGATTAGTTTTTTATGAAGAAGCTCG
>RPOG01004523.1:0-43511 GCA_008086565.1 Thalassoma bifasciatum | reverse complement strand
TGTGAACACACAGCATTGTTTAGTCCGTTGAGAGGGACAGTAGCAGGGGCAATTTAAGACTTCAGCCTGTGGGATTAGGAGGATTATAAACTCAATCTTCAGCTGTCCTCCACCCCTCTGTGAATAATTCTGAGGGAGCACATACTCCCCTACTGAATGTTATTGGACAGGTGTTATCAGTCATAAAAGAATAAGTGACATTAACCTGCAGTGTCAAGTTTTTATGAGATCAAGGAGTTGGACAGAGCAGATGTTTATAACCATATAAAGCCAAACGTGTCATATTTGATACATGAGTTCAAAGACTTCTATCTCATAGTTTATTTAAAACCAGTTAAAAAATATTTCAAAAAACATATTCTACCACCTTGAGGATTTTCATATCACTACAGTCAGCTCAAGTTGTATCTTGGCCCTTTTCAAGATGAAATCATCTACTCACATATTATCAGGAAAATCATTGCTTGATTTCCAAGAAGTTGCAGCAAAAAACCCATCAAAATAGTCTTTTTTAAAAGTGTTTTATGCATAAAAGAAATGCATATTTATGAAAAAGCTTTAATTAAAAAGATAAAATAGTTTGCAAAATTGCCCAGTGTGTCAAATGTGATACAAGAAATATATCATGAATGAAATGACACAGCAATATTTTTTCGTGGATTTTGTTAAAAGGAGTAATAAACATCTCAGTTCCAAAAAATTAAATTTTCAATCTATTTTTTGATAAGTTGGGCTTTTACAGGGATGATGTTGATGTTGCACAAGTATCATTTTCTCATAGTAACTATGTGCATGAGTCAAATTTAAGACTTTCTAAAACCTTTTTAATGCCACTTTGAATGACATTTAAGACCAAAACACAATAAATATAGTTGATAATTGGGGGATCCCTCTGTATTACAATCAAATCATAGCATCTCTGTCACTAAATGAGACCAATTCAAGTTTAGTTTTTGTCTGTTTATTGAACATAAAGTGATCCTCAGTGGTCTCTGGTCAATATCTGTATGTACAACTGGAGAGCTGGGATGCAGATAACAAGTTATATCAGCAGCTTATAAGACAGTATCCACTCTACAGATCCTTTCTGAAAAGTCCCACAAAACAATAAAACATTAACAATCCTGCCCTGAAAAATTTAAGACCTTTGAGTAATTTATTTAAGACAAGAATGTAACATTTGAATGAATTTGAGACTTTAAAGGCTTTTTTTAGATACATGAATCTAAGACTACATTTAAGCCCTGTTTTAAGAGGGGAAATCATGTATCCTACATATGTATGTCAGGCACTTGAATCAACATGAGCCTCATTCATGGAGACTTAAGTCCTTGAAACAGGCAGCTTAGGTTCAATCCTCCCCCCTCCTCTGATTAAAGCATGTCAGCCTTCAACCTCTCTTCAGTTTAAACCCCTTCCTGAATATTACTTGCTCAATTTAAATGCCAACAGCCTAAAGAATAATCTAAATAAAATGAAAATCTAAAACAGTATAACTCCAAAAATAAGCGTGTGATCCAATTCACACCACAAAAGATGATAAAATTAGCCAAAGGTAGAAAAAGCCAGTGTTGTTTAAGGTCCCTGTACCTATATGAATGATTCTTGGATGATTTGAAACACTCAGTTGACCTTATGTGAAAAAAATGTACACTGACTGGACTGAAAAAACATCTTTCTCTGCCTCTTAGAAGATAGACTTTGCATTCTTAGAGCGTGAACTGCAGATGGGTTCATTGTACAATTACAGGTTTGTCAATAACAGTGGTTAACGCGCTGAAAAGAACTTACTGAGGGAAACCTGCTGGTCATTGTAGTGTAAACTGTCATTAGTGGCAAAGTACCCAATAAGAAAGAGGCAGTCCGGGAGCAGATGAATTATTCAACACAAACTGCTGTTTCTTTGAACAGACACAGTTCAATTCAATCAAACTCTCCTCTTACACTCCAGCCAAAACAGTCAACTGTGCATGACAAGAGGTCAGACATAAAATGACTTCACACACACACAGCTGAGCCTGGGGATGATGTTTGGGGGCTTCTCATTGGCTGGTAAAAGTATCATACATGCTCCTTCCGGAAAATCAATGATACAGTTTTTTAAAACATTATACTTGAGATATATCTGTAAAAGTTGTTAAAAAAAGATAAGGAGTTTCTCAATGAAGAGTAAAACTTGCACTTCATGTGTAAAAGAGTATTAAGAAACACTTCCCAACCCAAAACTGTCACTGCTGTCGTGAATACAGAAGAAATCAAATACAACAAATTCTACCACAAACACACTCCCTCACCTTTTTAAGCAGCATCCATAAACGTGTATCCAGAGCTCTTAGACAGTATCCATACATGTGCGTACAGAGCTCCTGGACAATGCTCCCCTCTCCAGCACAGTGAGCTGTAATATGAGTGTGTGGTCATGTCGGCAACCAGATCCAGCAGGTGTCTTGTGATGCCTCTGTGTTTAGGGATGGAAGAGACAGAGAGGAACCAAAGCTTAGTTACAGTGAGTGAGTTATTATTGAAGGCCTAGGTGCCAGAATATGGAAACGGAGCAGTCAACTTGTGAGCATATTCAAAAAAACCCAAAAGAGGACCTTTTGGGGGGTTTTTAGAATGTGGTCACCCTTCTTCACACTGGAGAATAACCTTGCCAATTACTGAATTTAGTATATTCAAGTTATATGCAAACAAATTATGGCAAGCAATTTCAACATTTAAAAGCTAAATTTGATTATCCAAAATCAACACTGTAGATATCAACAACATATTTCTGACTAGTTGTAATTATATTTTGGATAGTGGGGGTTTTAATCTTATCATCTTTCAACTAAATATTTCATAGTCTTTGCTCAATCTTTGCCCAAGATAGAATTCTTGACTAAACATTTGGAAAACATTTCAAAACATTTAGAAATCATTGAAAAATATTTAGATATCAAAGCAAAATATTTGGAAACCTTAGATAGATATTAAGTATGAGCTAAATATCTAGAATGTAAACTAAATGTTTAGAAATGTAGCTAAATGTTTAGAATCGGGACATGTGTTTCTAACATTTATATATCATTAACATTTATATATAAAATTTACATTTATTTACATAGTATTAACATTTAGATTAAATATTTAACATTTATATTTGTATGATATTTGACAGATATATTTCCCAAATATTTCTCTAAGTCTGAATAAAAAAGTGATGTTTTAGGACTAAATGTGGAGAAATGTTATTTGTAGTGTGTGCAACTTTACAATTAGCGCCCCATAAAATTAAATTACAGACTGCATATCCAGCTTAGCTTTTAAATGTTAAAATAGCTTGCAAGAAAAAAATTGAAAATTAACCGAAAGAACTTTTTTTTCCCACTTTTTGACAATTACAGAATCATTCACCTCATTAAGCAAGTACCCCATTATTTTGACCAAGTATCTCAAAATTATGACGTACTTTTTTTCTTATATTCGGATATAACTTGGCATCTTTAAATAGTGTACCAGAGATTAATGACAGCCCCTGAAGGTAAAGCAGTAATATTTTAAAGTTTTGTCGAAGTTACCTGCTGTCAGGTCTTTTCCTCCACCCTCCTCCTGTTGCGTCATCACGCTGAGCACGTTACCACAACCCGTCAGCTGTTAGCTTTTTCTGACGTCAATGCTACGGAAGTGGAATTTTCGTGGACCCACCGTGAAGCTGGTAGAGAGAGCACAGAGGAAACAAACTATGCCGACGTGAAATAAAACACTACAGGGAAGCTGTGTGACCTCGACTAGGAGGTAAGGGAGAAATAATAAGAACACAAATAACTTATAACGCGGCCTGTGTTTGTTAGCTTTGGCTACTAGCTTTGGTTAGCATGCTAACGTAAACTTCTCTATTAAAGTGGTTTTAAAAGACACGCCAGGGATTATTTATCTTAAAAACTTCATATTATTAAAGATAAATTAATTTAATCATTTTTAGCACTTTATATCGAAGAGGCTTTGACTTGTTGAGATTTCTGTCTGCATATTTAAGGTTTGTCATGTAAACACCTGTTGTTCCAGGTCTGTGAAGCTGACACATGGATTTCCTCACCCTGTTTGCCATCTACGTTGCAGTGGTTTTGACCTGTATATTCTTAGTGTGCAGATACTCAGGACAACAGCAAACCCCTTTTAACACCATCTTCAACACTATAGTAACGGTGAGTATATAAATATAGTCACTATGTGGCGCTGTGGGACTGAATACAATACAATACAATACAGGGTTCCTACCCAGTCTATGGTTCCTACACATCCTTAAATAGTCTGAAAAAGTCTTAAACTCAATACAATGAGATAATCTGGTGTTAAAAACATTACTCAAAGGTCTTAAATTTGTCAGGGCAGGATTTGTTAATGTTTTATTTATTTATTTATTTATTACAGGACTTTTAGCAAAGGAGATGTAGAGTAAAAACTGTCTTCCAACTGCTGATAAAATTTATCTGCATCTTAGCAAGGCAGTCTAGCCAATGAGCAACTTTATATACAATGAACAATCAAAAATTAAACTTGAATGGGTCTCATTAAGTGACACGTGCTATGATTTGGTTGTAATGCAGCAGGATCCTCAAACCATCGTCCAAATTTATGTGTTTTTGGTCTTAAATTTCATTCAAAGTGGCATTAAAAAGGTCTTGAAAAGTCTTAGATTTGACTTGCAAAGACGTTGCAATTAAACCTGTTTGTATTTTCTTCACAGGTAATTTCACCCTTTACGCCAACATGGCTCCAGAAGCTCACAAAGTGGAGCTTGCACAAGCTCTTTCATCAAAGGTGTGTGGTCAATTTTGCCCATATTTGTGATTTTGTATTTGATCTTAATGGGTTGGATAATCTCTTATTTTTTTCTCTGTTCTTTGTAGGAACAACTTGTTCATCTATGTGCATATCCTGTTGGAGGGAGCTGTGTATGCAGAGTTCACCTACGAGGTGTTTGGATTCTGCAGGGAGATGGACACTACCCTCATCAATCTATCTGTGCCTTACATTCTGCTGGTTTTCAAGACCTTCTTCTTCTACCTCTGCATTAAGAGAGATCCAGGTGAATTTATTATCAGCTACAATTTATTACATGATGTTGCCTCTTAGCTGCAACATAAATGGGATCCTGTTCCCTCTAAGTTGGGTCATCAGAATTCAAAAAGCCAATAAGAGAAGCCTTTACCCACTTCTTCGAGTGCAAAAATACCCCAAGAGAAATCAAATTAGCTTCATAACCCAGGCATCTGCTAAAACACTCATTTTCTGTTTAAAGTGAACATTTCCTATGATTTAAACGTTGCATGGAAGCCCATTTCTGCCAGTGAATAAGATTGATATGAAAATCGGCTTTGTTGAGATTTGTGTTTGTTTTTGCTTATATTGAGTCAAATTAATGAGAGAAAAAGTCAATTTAACAGGTTAGAAGTCAAAATTGCAACTTCTTATATCCAAATTCTGACTTTTTCGCCACAAAATTTTGACTTAATTATCTCAAAGTTTTGACTTTTAATCTCAAATGTGGACTTGAATCTCATGAAACATAAGAAACATGACTTTTCCCTCAGAAACATGACTTGATCATTATTATTATTATTGTAATTATTATTATTATTATTATAATTAACATCATCATTATTATTATTATTATCGTTGTTATTATTAATAAAAATAATTTAAGAGAAAAAGAAGAAACTACTACTACAATATTAAAGTGTCCCTTTAGGGATTAATACAGGATTTTTTTTTAGGTTTTAATTTAGACTTTTATCTAAAAATTTTGACATTTTTTCACAGTTTTGACTGTATTGAATTTAAAATTCTAACTGTATTAGCTCACAATTTTGACTTTTCACCTCAAAATATCGACTTTTAATCTGAAAGTCGACTATTTATCTCAAAATTAGACTTAATATGTGCCAAAAATATTCTCGACAAAGCCAAGTATTCATTTATATTGTTTTAACTGGTGAGAATGTGCTTCCACAATAATGCCTCAATATGAGCTGAGATAAAAAGATATATCTTTTGTGCAAAAAGTGTAATAATGCTTCAAAATCAGCAGTCAGAGCCTGTTTTCCTGCTCAACATCTTGACAGGTTTGTGCATCAGAATGATACCAGTAGCCCTGTGTAGCCCTTCATTATAAATATCAAAGGTCTATAGAAGAAGCTGAGAAAAACTTGTACATTTTAGGTGATTTTATTAAATCTCCTTGGACATAATTTTACAACTTTAAAGGAGAACATGTTCAGGCAAAAGAGGACGTTTGGTCACTCTGCTATTAGTTTTGCTTTCAGGGTGCTCTGTAAATCAGATCATGATGATGACATACTATGTACCTATATGTGTTGTTGTTATACTTTAAATGCTTTCCCATGTTCTGAGTTGTTACACAGTTCCCGCAGTATGTATAAGATCATTTTCTTTTCAGGAACGGTGACAAAGAAGAAACTCTCTGCCCAGTTGAACATCTATCCATATGACAGACAGCTCTTTCACCCAGGAGTCATGTGCCCAACGTGCCAACTCATCAAACCAGCTCGCTCCAAACACTGCAGTAAGAACTTGTTTTACTCCATCACATTTGAGGAAAACCTGAATGATTGTTGTTTATTGCTAAAAATGTACCCTTTGTGTTTCAGGGCTGTGTGACAGATGTGTGCAGCGTTTTGACCACCACTGTGTCTGGGTGAACAACTGCATTGGTGCCCAGAACACACGCTACTTCCTGCTTTACCTCTTCAGTGTGTGTGCTATGGCTGGTGACATTGCCTTACTGACAGCAGACATGCTGCTTCACGCCGTGGTGAGGTCAGGACTCCTGGCAGCCAGATACATAGATGAGGACGGTCAGCAGCAGGCAGCAGGCTTCATGTTTGTTGTACAGGTGAGACAGAGGTTAGGACTTCAATCATCCTGACATGTGTATTTACGAGTGATGGGTATACGAGGCCTTATGATGCGTTTTGGCACATTAACCCAAACTGTATCCATACTGTGTCAGTACTGTGTCACTATGTTGCTCAATACTGACACCCTCTGGATCTGAAACATTAATGCAGGCAGTCTAGCAGCAACTGAATGAAGCACCCTACTATTAAACATACACATTTTTGATTATCTTACGTTGTAATTTAAGTTTGAAATATCTTTGTCTTTAAAATATAGAGTCAATAGATAATGTGAACATGTGATGATGAACTTGCAAAAACGGTCACACTGCACCTTTATTTTATGCAGGGTTTGCTCAAACATCTCTCAACAGTCATGTAAGGCTAAAAAAATAAAGATTAAAACAACATAAATCCGTCCATGTGCTCGGTTCGGCCCGAAGAGAGAACTGAGTTCTGTGACCTCTCTGACCTCATGTTACTATGGCAACTCAAAAACTCAAGTCATATTTTAAAGAGACAGCACCCAATAAGGCAATCATTGTGTAGTGAATGCCACGTTGCTTGGGCACTTCTTATGGCAAGGAGGGTTTTTTTAATATAAATTTTCATTCCAAAAAGAAGGTTTTCCAAGATTTTTTAGTGTTTTTGACATGGATTTGAATTCTGATGGACCAAGCAGAAAATAAGAGGAACAAGATGAAAAAACAAGGTCATTAAAACATAAACATTATTTGCCGAAGTGAGATCAAAATGGTCCCATACGGCGGAAACCTTCCTTTTTCTCTCTGACTCCATTTCGAAATGTCAGGAAGTTGCGAAATGTCACAAAAAGAGACAGAGATGCTTCCCGTTGTTAGATGCTTGTTCTTTTAAACACAGTTTGGCGCCTCATTGGCCAACAACACCAGGCGAAACAGCAGCTGTATCGGTCACGTGAGCTTGACGCATTGGTTTTGCCCGACCCATCACTAGTATTTACAGTTATCTTGTTATTTAATACTGATTTTTTTTCTTTCTCCCACCAGCATTTGTTTCTGACATTCCCCCGAATCGTCTTCATGCTTGGATTCCTGGTCTTCGTCTTCCTCCTCCTGGGGGGTTACGCTCTGTTCCATTCCTACCTTGCTCTCGTGAACCAGACTGCAAATGAGTGGTACAAAAGTCGGGGGCACGTTTGCCAGCACTGTCACCCAACTACAGCTGCAGACGTTCTCTGTAACCCGGCTCCAGACCACTCGAAAAGATACTTCTACAGCAGAGGGATTCTCCGAAACCTGGGAGAGATTTTCTTCCCACTTCGACCGGTTCAGAAAAAAGACAACTAAGAACAGTGAACTGCCCTGTATGTTGTTATGCTGCATTTACAAGTGTCTTAAACCACTGCCCTGACATTTAATGTCCCTGAAACTGCTGCAGACTGAAGAAATAAAGTTCAAATTGTGTTTTCTTAGAATTCTCTGCTATCTGCCTTCTTCCTTTGAGGAATCACACATTGAAAAAAAAAAGCACAATCAGATTCTGCAAGTGTTAACTCAACTCCTGGATTTTCCTGAGTAATATTTTTATCCCATACCATAAGGATTCAAACATGTTCATGCTCTTTCATGTGCTAGCTGCCTGGCCAGAAAAATTTATCTAACTAAGCACATGGATACAAGCCTCCTATTGGATAATTACAGCATGGAAACAAGTTTTCTAGTACCAGCTGATGAAATGAGTAACTTCTCATTTCTGAAACAACCATGGAGAAAGAAACATCCTGTGTTCGTGGAAAAGATGTCTGTCTGTTTAAGAAGGGTCACATCATTGGCATCAAGCAGAGAAAACATCCAAGGAGATTGATGCAGAAACTACGAAAAGTGGGTAAAGAACTGTCCAGTTGGCCGCAGATGCCCTCACTGTTTATGTTGCACCCTGTGAGCAGGTGGCCGGGGTTCGAGTCCAGCCTCTCGACCCCTTTCCTGCTCTATCTGCTTTTGTCTCCTACCTCATTGAAGGCATGAAAAGCTAAAAAAAACAAACGCATTATTACAAACTGGAAGGATGGTGGGGAACTTTTGTTGTATGGTCGCATCAGGTTAAGAAGAGAGGCAGGTGAAATGATGCGCCTACTGTACAAGCCTGTGTGGGCAGTGATATGATCTTGGGTTGCTGCAGTTGCCCAGGTTGAAGATTTGTGAAAGTGCTTCAAACTTTGTCATTTTAGTTTGCATTTCTCAGCCACTGTAGTTTCTTGTGCCTTGACAAGCAGATACACAGAGTCTTGAAAAACTTGAGTGAAACTGGCACATTACAGTGATGTGTCTGATGTAACATAGTCCAGAGTGGATTAAAAATGTTAAATTTTGCTGTGCGTATGACACATGATCTGCCCAATACACTGTGTTTTTGAGAGTGGGTTTACTTTAGTCACTAGTTCTATTTGAATACTCAGGAAGAAGTTTCAACAATTTCAACGATCCAGCTGTTTGAATACCACATGCACACGTTGGACAGATAAGGAGGAGCAGGGGTGGGCACTGGGGGGTGCTATTCAGTCACATTTGGGTCCTAGAGCTGCCACATCATCAGCTTTAAGTTTCTGCAGGTTTACAACTTCAAGAGAAGTGAAGAACCCTGTGATTTTAATTGTAAATGTGTGGCTCGTTGGTCTAGGGGTATGATTCTCGCTTAGGGTGCGAGAGGTCCCGGGTTCAAATCCCGGACGAGCCCAGTTTTACCCTGCAGGCAGTCACAGGAAAGCTAAAATGTTATTTGAAAAGAAATATGACCTGAAAGAAAAAAAAAGAAAGCAAAGAGCACTTTAAGAGATGAAGCATGTTACAGATGTCTTCCTCCTAACCTCTAACCCAGGGGTGGGCAATTCATTTTTACAAGGGGCTACATGGGAAACCTGAATTTTATCAGAGAGCCACACTGACAATAACCTGACCCAATGGGCCAGATGTGGCCAGTCAGTATCAATGTTCATGGAGCTTCATTTGTTACACCTTAAAGGAGGGCTAAGTTAATTTCTTCCTTTCTTTTTAATGTTTTATTTGCACTATTTTGTAACTTGCATGATATGGCAGAAACAAAGTTGTTCCCTACGATGGGGTATAAGGGCCACTTAAAGGAAAAAAAAATCTAAGAGGCAAATTAAGAAGTTTAAAAGTGGCAAATTTGCCTTTTTAAAAGTGGTCAATAAGCCAGTTCACAGCATCAAAAGTGCAATGTGCAAATGTGCAAATTTGCCACTTTATATAATCAGAAGCTTGAAAGATTCAAAGACATTAATATAGCTGTGTTGTGTGTACGTATGTTATTTTTATAATAATGCGATGATTTTGAGCTCAAACCAGTATCATCTCCTTATTGCTGAGTCCAGGTCAAAGGTATAACCTGATAAAGCTGTCAAATCGGTCCATGATGTAGTAAAACAAACAAGACTCAAATTTGCCACTTCATGTATTTTTTCTTCTTTGAGTGGCATCAATGTGCTATCGTAGTTCCAGTGTGTACATTTAGAAAGCCATGTTACATTCATATATGCATCCAGTGAAGCATCATTGTTGGCAAAATGTGTTCATTCTGCTAATACCCCTTATGTATTCCTAACAGTTGTGGTGTAAAAGTCAGCTTATATCAGTATCAAGTGAAATTAATATCAGAAATTAGCAGTTGGGCGATATCAGAATGGCAAAAATTAAATAAAACAATGAGAGTTGCTGGTTTTAAAAAAAAAGTAGGTCCAAGAACATTTTTTTAATTGTTCTCAGGAAAAAAAAAAAAAAATTAAGGCCGAATTTGGGGCTTAAAGTTGGAATTCTGAAGGAAAAAAGAGACAGAAATCTGAGGGACAAGGGTAAATTCTAAATTCTGAAGTCAGACTCCTGAATTGACTTCAAAATTCTGACTTTTACTCAGATTTCTGACCTTTTTTTTTTTTTTTTTTTCATTTCTGGCTTCAATCTCAGAATTTTGACTTTCTCCACGGAATGATAGAAAAAAATTGAACCTTAATTTGTGAATATTTATTTATTTATTTATTTCTAACCAATGGCTCTAATCCTAATCTGTATTTTCTTTTCTAAAAATTGATACGGTATTTTCTGCTCATTGGCAAAGGTTGTGGACAGTTTAACCGGAAAGGGGCGGGGCTTGTTCATGTGTTGGTTCCGGTGGTTCCTGTCACTTTAAGCCGGTGCGGAAGTACGTGCTCAATCAGTGTAACACTCAGTGAAAGGTCAGGGTTTATCTCTGCTACATTTCAACACTAACTTCTTTATCAAACAGCTCTCTGAAACAGCTCACTGCCTGAATGCTGGAGGTTTAACATTCAGAGTTGGTTACTACATGACTTCCAGAGCTCACGGTCGTCACTTTGCTCGGTAGAAGAAGAACGTGCTGTAACGGCTGCAGTCACGTACGACTCTGAAGGTTTGCGTCAAAGTTTGAGAGCGCGTGAGAGCTGAGTTGGGTTCGTCCTCACAGATGTCTGGGTCTAAGTGTTCTCGGTTAGGTGGAGCGTTAGTGAAGCAGCTCCTGGACTCTGTGGACACCGTCCTCTTTGACTGTGATGGGGTCATCTGGAGGGGGGACCAGGCGATACCCGGAGCCCCACAGGTCATTCACCTGCTGAAGGAGCACGGGAAGAAGGTCTTCTTCGTCACCAACAACAGCACCAAGACCAGGCAGATGTACGCAGATAAAATGTCAACGCTGGGCTTCGAAGTGAAGGAGGAAGAAGTGTTCGGCACCGCCTACTGCTGCGCCGTCTACCTGAAGACGGTGTGTAAGCTGGAGGGGAAAGTCTACCTGCTGGGGAGCAACGCCATGAAGCAGGAGCTGGAGGCGGTGGGGATCCGGCAGACCGGGGTGGGCCCGGACCCGGTGTCAGGGAAGCAGCTGGACTGGGCTAACGTGCCTCTGGATGCGGAGGTGAAGGCGGTGGTGGTGGGTTTCGACGAACACTTCAGCTACATGAAGCTGAACAGGGCCATGCAGTACCTGAGCCAGCCGGGCTGTCTGTTTGTGGGCACCAACAGAGACACCAGGCTGCCACTGGAGGGGGGCAAGGCTGTGCCAGGTAGGGACACCCACCCCACTGACCACAGGGATCCAAAACACATGCAAACATTTACCAAGCTGATACACTCCCAGGGCAGACATGGGCAACTTAAGACCCGGGGGCCACATTGGGCCCTTTGGGTGTCCCTGTCAGGCCCGCAGGAGGTCAATCATAGGATAGAATATACATTGAAAAAACCCAAAACAATACAGCTGTGTTGCTTTTATATTGAAAAGCGAGACATTTCCATTATTTTCATATGGATTTACTTGTGCACATGAGCCCTGCGTAAACAGCGACAAGTAATGAAGTTCAACAAAACAAAATCAGGATCCTCTATCACTGATGATCAGCCCTCTGGAGTTCATCCAGATTTCACTGTGATTGTCCAAGCTCAAGATAGATACATTTTTCTCACTGAAGAGGTAAAATGAAGCTAAAATGTTATTATTTTGAATAACTCCCTAGTAGTTTCAGATGATTTACAGCATTAAAAAAATGTGTTTATCTCACACTTGTGTTTTACAAAACTCTCATTTTAGCCTTTGTCTGAAATGCTTCAATTTAGCTGCTGTCTCTTTAAGGCTCAACACTCCCCCTTCAAAACCCCCTTCTATTTGGTTGGCCAGCTCTTGGGATTCCTCTTTGGGCATAGCTATTAGCAGCCTTTATGTTTAAAGCCTAACCCTGATTCAGTATTCCTTTATATTAAATGAAGTAGTATAATACAAATCGATAAAGAACTTAAGGAACTGTGGGCACTTTGAAGATTAATTTCACAGAAAATATTCACATAAAAAAACATCAGCTTTTTTATGCTTCTCTTCCTCAAACTGGAATCATTCTCTTTAAAATTAGGGGTAATATCAGGATTTATGTTATATATGTGTTGCACTTTACATGACGCAGAGTTTACCTGTGAAATTAATGAACTCTCCTGATGAAAAATGACACCCCTCCACAGTAGCTATTCCACAAACAGGGCAGACTGGGTGAATGAATCGACCGCACCCTTCCCTATACTGTATGTATGCGTTTTATGCAGCAGGTGACGGCTCTGAGTGAATCAGTCTGAAGACAAACAGTGAAATCATGTCTCTGTTAGACCCTCAGAATTAAACTGAACACCTCGAAATAAACATCCACCCGTTCAAAAAAGACTTTAACGCGAAGCTGATGGTTTAGCGGGTTGACTCATCAGCTCGCACGCGCGACAGTTAATGAGAATGATTGACAGTTAATGTTGTCCTAAACTCTGTTACAGTCTGTACCAGAGTTTGGGAGAACATGATGTCTCTGTACCGTACAGAGACGTCATGTTGAAGCAGGTAAACACGCTGAAACAGGTGATGAGATGCTGCTTCGCTGTAGTTTTGATTGTTCGACATCATAGAAAGTCAGACAGTTATATGCATTTGTTTCCTAAGACAGTGGCCTCCTGTGCCTCTGTGCTTCCCACATTGCACCTCTTGCAAGAAATTTCTGCGATCATCATGGCCTCTAAAAATTGATATGAATAACCTACTGTGTGTATTTATAATCGCAGTTATCATAAAATCGATTAATCTTGACAACCCTATTTAGAATGTACATCCAGCTCTGTTGCTGTATATCCACGTTCTTTCCAATCTGGGAAAGCATACCCCCTCTTTAATGTTAAAGTGGGGTTTCATGTTTCCTTTCAAATTCTTAAAAGTCTTTAAGGCAATGTCAATAAGATAAATCTCCACAAAACACAGGCAAGTTCTTTTGTTTTAATGAAGAACTATAGACCAAATGAAACAGTTTTCTCAAAGGTTTGACTCAAAGGTTCCTCCCTCTCTCCCCCTCTCTCTCTCTCTCTCCCTCTTTCTCTCTCTCTCTCCAGGCACAGGCTGCCTCCTGAAGTGTGTGGAGGTCGCAGCCCAGCGTCAGGCCGAGACGGTGGGCAAACCCAACCACTTCATGTTCGACTGCGTAGCCTCCCAGCACAGCATTGACAGTGAGCGCTGTTTGATGGTGGGCGACCGCCTGGACACAGACATCCTGCTGGGCTCCAACTGCGGCCTGAAGACCCTCCTCACCCTCACTGGAGTGAACACAGTGGCAGACGCCCAGGCTCATGAGAAGAGCGGCTGTGCAGAGAGGCAGGGGATGGTTCCCGATTATTACGTGGACAGCATCGCCGATCTGCTTCCTGCCCTGCAGGGTTGAAACGGTCACATGTGATCTGTACGTGTTATTAAAGGGAATATTCTGTCCTTAAGATCAATACGAGTAGAAAAATCTTTGTCACAAAGTCACAGCCTAGCCTAGCAGCTAACTGCCATGTGACGTGGAGACTGAGACTATCATTCAACAAACTCAGCTATTTTCAAAACCTATGTTGAAATGATATTAAAGAAGGGGTATTTTGCTTTATTGGGGTTTTAGTCTGGGTTTGTATTGTAGCAACAAAAAGACCGTTTTGTTTTAAGGAAAGACTTTCTTTCTTTTTTTTCAGCTTCTCTGTGAAACACCGCATTTTAGCTACTACCTCTTTAAAACTTCCCTCTCCACAAACCCCCTTGCCTCTGATTGGCTAGTCCTCAGGAGGCCTTGTAAGAGCCTGATCTGTAGCAATGACCCAATACTCAATAACTGGTAAGTTATGTAACAGATGCT
Source organism: Thalassoma bifasciatum (assembly GCA_008086565.1). Lineage (NCBI taxonomy): Eukaryota > Metazoa > Chordata > Actinopteri > Labriformes > Labridae > Thalassoma > Thalassoma bifasciatum. The sequence continues at coordinate 28,913 of RPOG01004523.1, read as the reverse complement.
GAGCCTAAAACGTAATAACTTTTTGCTCAAAAAGTAACAACTTGTTACAATGTTGGGCCCACTTTAAAAATGTTTGTGGCCCAATTAAGACCCAATAAGTACGGCGGCTACATAATGCCTTGTTGTATGAAATGGGCCATTCGTAACAATATCCTGAAGTGTAAACGACCCAAAATGTATGTAAAGCATGTAATAAAACCCATTATATAATTACTGGATAATTATGTAACAGATGCTGAGCCCAAAACAAAATCATTTTTTGTCCAAAATGTAATAACTTGTTACATTTTGGGTTAGTTTTCACATATTGGGTTACATTCATTTTCTGTCATTTTGGGCTCAGCACTTGTTCCATTTTCAACAAGTTATTACATTTATGAAAATTACATTTCAGGTCATTTTCACGTTTCAGGTCATGTTACTTATTGGGCTCTGATATGCCTTCCTCGAGGAGTTTTTTTTAATCTATGAATATCTGAACATATTTAATTTCTGCTAAAATGTAACTGAGTTCTAACATCTTCAGCATTACTCTGTAAGTTTATATCTCGTATCTTTAAATAATTACCCTCCACTAAAATCAAACTATTTTGGAAATGATTTGGCGGCCCACTTGCAATACCGTCACGGCCGATTAGGGGGCCACGACCCACAGGTTGGGAATCACTGCACCATGTTTTTTGAATTATATTTTGGGCTCAGAATTTTTCGTTTTTGTTTGAATACATTTCAGGTCTTTGTTACATTTTGGGCTGTTGTCAGACTCTTAACAGGTCTGTTGGGGGTGGAGCTATAGGCAAGCCTTAGTGATTGAGGCCCACCGTTCACATGGATCCAAAAACAGTTAAGTGATCCCATTCAGCAAATCTACAAGTCTACTTTGTATCCATATTGAAATATAGAAAAGCATTATACCCCTCTTTAATTATTTAGAACTAACAGTTTAACAGCAAGAAACAAGCCATTCTCTCAATGTTGAGTGTTAAAGATGTAAAAATGTCATGTATGTTACTTCTCTTTATGGAAGTAGTCAGGTACTGTTTAAGTCTCTTTACACTGTCTGAAATGCAGTTGTATCGTCATCAATTACACAAACTCAAAAAGGGAAATGAATATGAAACGTGTGAACAGTTTGGTAATGTGTGTACTCTAAGGTTTACAGCTCTATGTGTTGGTAAAAGGTGAAAGATGCACTGAACTGCTCTGACTGGAGCTTCTGTTTATGTATTTTTGGCAGAAAGTGTTAACGTTTGCAGTGACATTCATGGGATGGTGCAATGATAGCAGTTTTTGTTTGGTCTCATACTGATCTCCCACCTGTTTCTCCTGTCTTTGTCAAAACACTGAGAGCAATACTTGACTCCAGAATAAAACACAAACTCTTCTCTGTGCTGAATCTTCTCTTTTTGTGACTTTAAGTTCAAAGCAAAGACTGAAAAACACCCTGGAAGTCACCTTGGTTTGTCATCAGCTGGACGTAGAATCCCTTATCACCTCTCACCTGATGAGAGAAGTTTCCAAGCTGCGTCTGCTTCACCTCTTTGTTCATTGTGTGGCTAATTCCTCACCTCACGTTCCACTGAGAGGGGAGAAGATGGGTAATCTTTTTGAGGAGTGTTATCTTCTAAGGCTTAGGGGGAAAATTGCAGGAAGCTTGAAAAGTGAAGTTTGGCAAAATAGGAGTGAAGTGGGTGCAGTTTTGGGAAGAGGGAGGGAAGAGGTGAGCGCGAAGTAAGGAGGAGATGAGGTGGGGGGTGGAGTGAGGGACAAAGAGGAGCAGAGCAGGTGGATAGAGTCGCATTCAACCTGGAAATGAGCGCAGCGCCGGTGCAGATAGCTGCGAGCAGGGACGCAGGATGGTGAAGTGCTGGAGAGATTCAGACAACAGGTCAGAGGATGCACAGTGCTCGGTGAGTAGAAAACTACAGAGATTTAAAGTAGAGATCAACTTTCTTTTTGACTTTTTATTTGTGTTTGTGAAGGACGGGGGCTCTACTGTGTCCCCTAAGTCCAACTTTCCACACAAAGCATTCTGGCTCAGCCTCTCTGCGTCTCTTCTTCTCATCATCATCGTCCTCAGCATCACCGTCAACCTCAGACTGACCACATCTCCCTCTCAGGTTTCTGACTGCTTCACTATGTCCTCATTTATTTTGAATCTAAATCCTGTTTGTGTGAACCTGAGTCTGTGTCTAAAGTCTTCACAGGTCGTTCGCTTCACGATGCCGGATCAGAGTGGATCCCTGATCAACCAGTCAGCCTCTGTGGATCAAAAGAACCACATGGTGACGTTCTCTGTGACCACAACAGCAAATCAAACATCCACCGTGCTCTTTGACATCAAACATGTACGTGAGGGTTTTTTCTCACGGTGAAGGAGTGAAAACAGAAAGCTCAGAGTTGAGCAGGTCGTCTGATTGGCTGCTGTTGTGTTGCAGGGTTTGATATGTTACAAACCTGTGGATCAGCAGAGCTGTTTCCTGAGGAAGATGGAGAAGACGGATTATGATAATGTGCACTCTCTTCTCCAGGAGTCGACACATAAGGTAAGAGGAGGCAACACTGTCACTTTATAACATACTGACAACCAATAAATGGATGGATTACTGGCTGTTACACAACTATCAAAAGAAGTATGGAAGTTCACTTCTACCATTGAGGTATACAAAAATCAACAACATGCTAAATAAGATACCTAAAAACCACAAAAAGATGAGAAATGTAAAGAAGCCCATTTCCCCCATTAAACAGTTTAGAATAGAAAAACTGGGTTTGTAGAACCTTTTTTTTGCGTATATAAATTCTAAATGTAATCAAAAAAGTAAATGAATGAGATAAAGAAGTCAGTTTCAACTTTTTATCACATATTTTTTAAATATCAATCTTAAAATTTGGACTTTTCAACTCAAAATTTTGATGTGTTTTCCCTCCTGTTTACATCCTTTTATCTCACATCTCATTGACTGTTATTTTGATTTTTTTATCCTACGATTTTGACTTTTTCTCTCATAATTTTATCTGACCTTTATATGACCATATAACCTCAAAAAAGTCAAATGGATGAGATGAAAAGTCAAAATTTCAACTTTTTATCATGTATCTTTTAAATCTTATCTAAAAATCTGGACTTTTGATATCATTATTTTGATAGTCATTTGGACATTATGACTTTTATCATATAATTTTGACTTTTGTCTTAATAATTGATCTTTTCTCTCATTGAAATGACTTTTATTTTGAAAGTTAGACTTTTCACACCATATTTTTGACTTTTTTCTTCCAAAAGTTTGACTTTTCATCTCAAAATGTTCACTTTTTTCTCATGTTTAAGACTTATTTATCTCGTAATTGTGACTTTTATTTCTAAATTTTGACTTCTTTAAAAAATGTCTTATCTCTTAATTTTTATCTCAACATTTTGATTTAATTTGGTGGAAAAAAATCTCAACGAAGACAAGTTTTCATTTTTAAAAAACAAACAAAAAAGATTCTAAAAATTCACAATAAAAGCAGGAATGAAACATAGAATAGATAAAATTTTAATATTTGCACCCACCATGCGTGAATCCGGAGGTTGCTTTTTTTTTTTTTAACAAAATATATTTTCTCTGATATTATTCTTGAACTGGAGACTCAAAAAAACAACAATAGCAAAATGTAAAAATGTCAAAAGTAGAAAAGTAGAAACGTTATTAAGGAACAAAATAAAAGTACAGCAGCGAAATTAACAGAGAGAAAAATAACTTAAAGGATACAAAAACTATTGTAAAAGAGGGACAGAACTTCAAAGAGTCATGAAAAAGACAACAAAGATACAAAAAATCTATGAAAAGACCTGGAACAGGATTATTCAACTACATATCACGTAGTAACTGCATATCATAAAAAGTTACTTGAAACAAAGAGAGACAAACTATAGTCACAAACAAAAAAAAAACAAAGAAACAAAAAATTAACAGACAAAACATGCTGAAAGAAAGTGTAAGAGATATATAAATAACCACAGTGAGACATAACAACTTCAAAGTGGCACAAAATGATCACATAACACAAAACATGAGGAAAGAACCTCTATAAAATATCATTATTAGAAATCTGTTCTCTCTGAATCCTTCATTAGTCTCTGTTATCACACTCAGGATATCTGAGACCATCAGGCCACACATGAAAAGGCCAAATGCAGTAACAGAGAGGAGACGTTGCCCTTTTGCCTCTCCCAGGTGTTTTTAACCTCCCAGCCTCACTAATGTGTGAACTGGCATTTCTGACTGGGACTCGTACCCACACCTCAGCAGCTGCTCCCGCTGCCTCTCACAGGCCTCTCACGACTTCCTGCCGCTCCTCACAAAGAGAGAGAGGTTACGTGGGTGGCTACTTAAAGAGCAGCCCGCTCTTCCTCCTCTTCCTCCTCTTCCTCCTCCACGGCTGAATTCCTCGACACACCTGATCCTTCCAGGCCCCCTCGGCGTGCTCGGTATCTGCTTACAGGAGGCCGAGGCAGCCAGCCTTAGCACTAAAGTGGGGACAATGGCTGCTCTGTGTGAGGGCTTTTCAGCCTTTTGAGACGCCTCTGTTTGAGAAGAATACAGCCTGGAGTGTGGGTCAGTGTGGGAAGAGTCTGCTTTGTGGAGGAAAGTGGGATCCTGATACTGAGGGCCATAACTAATGAGCCCAGTCACCTCAGGATAGGATTGTGACAATCTTCTACTAGTTGGACAATAAAAAACACACTCTAATATTTCGTTGGACCGCCTTTAGCTTTGACTACAGCACACATTCACTTTGGCATTGTTTCCATAAGCTCCTGCAATGTCACTAAATTTATTTCCATCTAGTGTTGCATTAATTTTTCACCAAGATCTTGTATTGATGATGGTAGAGTCTGACCACTGCACAAAGTCTTCTCCAGAACATCCCAAAGATTCACAATGGAGCTAAGGTCTGGACTCTGTGGAGGCCAATCCATGTGTGAAAATGATGTCTCATGCTCCCTGAACCACTCTTTCACTATTAGAGCCCCCTTTGATGGAATAATCTGGTCAGGTAGTCAGCTGACCTCATTCTTTGGGGACATCATGTTGCTGAACCTGAGCAACTGCACCAACCCCAGATCATAACACTGCCCCCACAGGCTTGTACAGTAGGCACTAGGCATGATGGGTGCTCCACTTCACTTGCCTCTTTTCTTACCCTGATGCGCCCATCACTCTGGAACAGGGTAAATCTGGACTCATTAGATCACATGACCTTCTTCCATTGCTCCAGAGTCCAAAGTGAAGCCTTTCTTCTAGTTAGCCTCACTGATTGGTGGTTTTCTTAAGGCTACACAGCTGTTCAATCCCTTTGCATTGTGCATGAGGAAATGCTCTTACTTTCAGTTTTAAACATACTCCTGAGTTCTACTGGTGTTTGTCTTCAGTTTGATTTGACCAAACATTCAAGTGATCACCAACCATGATCATTTGTAATATTTTTTCCGACCACATTTCTCCCTGGTGGACGGTGGTTCTCAACCATCCTTCCAGTTTTTAATAAGTTTTTTTATTCTCCATGCTTGTTTAAGAAAGGAGAAGTTACTCTTTAAGATAATCACCCATGCAGTAATCATCCAATAGGAGGCCTATTTGCTTAGTTAAATCTGGAGGTGGCACTTTTTTGTCCAGGTAGCGTATAATTTTGGCCAAGCAAGGATTTCTTTTTTTTTTTTTTGCACAGTTGTCCATTTCCAGGCCTGAAAAGCTCCAGTTGAGTGTTTGTGAGCCTGTCCAGTGGTGTCCCATGTCTCATTCAGCCTCCAGCATTCAGCCTGAGCTGCTGATTGAGGTCATTTCATCGATAATAGAGGGGACAGGGAGAGTCCCTCCACTTTGCGGCACAATGATCCTCTTAGTCAGAAAAGAGGTTTCTATGTAACTGTTTGAGCTTTAAGCTCTTTAAGTGGTTCACTATCAGAGCCAATCAGGACCTAAGTGCTGCAATTACAGAGCACAAATGTCCAGCTGAGTTGGTGACCTCATTTTCCTGAGGTTTTCAGAATAATAGCTGCTTCAGTTCATGTCTAATCCTCTTTTTTTTCTCTTGATTTCGGTTTTCTTTTTTAATGATGCGCACTTTCACCTGCAGAGTCAGTTCCAGCTGTCGGCCAATGAGACGCAGAGACAGAGGGAGTTCCTGGGGGTGTTAGCAGACTCTCAGGTGGATGGGTCCACGCTGGAAGAGCCTCTGCAGGATCTGTGTCAGGACAGAAGCATCCACTGGACCAGGAGAGCTGAAGGTGAGAGCAGACAGGCTGTTGATTCCATCAGTCACATACCCCCCCCCTGCTGCTATGATGGAATTATTATTGAGGAACTTAAAACTTCCACTTCAAATCTCCTTCAGGGAGTGGGGGGTGAAACTTTGTTTGAGTTCTTTTTGGCACCCCCTGTGGACAGAGTGATAGCCCTCATTTATTTGCCTACCTTGTATGAAGAAAACGGCCTTTATTTTTCTTTTAAGAATCAAATATGTTGCTTATTTGACTAATTTGCTGATACAATGGTGGATTGGCTGTTTGTTCAGTCGGTCTGAGACCTAGGCTGTTTCACAAATTACCAAAAAAACACACTATCTCTCCGGAGCTTTAATGCCATTTTGTTAAAAATTAAAAAAAGAAAAATCTTCTTTTTGGCAATCGAATGTGTTGCTAACTTGGCTAATTTGCTGATACAGTGGTAGTTTGGTTGTTTGTTTAGTGGGTCTGAGAACTAGGCTGTTGCAAAGATTTTTTAAAAAGACTCTCACAGGTGCTTTAATGCCATTTTGTTAAAACAAAATAAAAGAAAGGGAAACCTTACATTTTGGCGATCAAATGTGTTGCTAACTTGGCTAATTTGCTGATACAATGGTAGATTGTCGGTTTGTTTAGTGGGTCTGAAGCCTAGGCTGTTTCATAGATCATAAAATAATCTCTCACATGAACTTTAATGTTGTTTTGTTTGAAAAAAATATATCTTCATTTTTGGCAATCAAATGTGTAACTAACGTGGTTAACTTGCTGACAAAATGGTAGATTGGCTGTTTGTTCAGTGGGTCTGAGACCTAAGTTGTTTCATAAATGACCAATAAAGTTCTAACATGAGCTTTAATGCTGTTTTGTTCAAAAATTGGGAAAATGTTACTTTTTTGGCAACTTGAAAAATGATTTAAATATTCATCCATTGTCTACACAAGGAGTAGTGTCTACTCTGCAACACAACAGGTCTTTTTAATTCTAACAGAGAAAATAATTGACGCCTAGAGGAGCTTTAAATTATCCAGGATACTGAGGTGTGAAGCAATGAAAGCCCTTGTGTTGATTTGGTGCAAAAATCTCAACACAATAGTGCATAATTTGCAGCAGATCTTAGCCATGAAAAATGTAGAAAATTGATTTTTGTAGAAAGATGTTGATGTTTTGATGTACTGATGCTGACCTTGCAACAATTTCTGACGTGAAAAAAAAGCTTCAAGCCAAAGTTTCGTGACATTTCTCCTCAGCTGTTGTTGTTTCTTGTTGTCTCAGGTCCAGGTAAACAGCGGCTGGTTTACTTCTGCATCGACATCTGCTTCCCCAGCAACATCTGCGTCTCAGTCTGCTTCTACTACCTTCCAGAATGACCGCGCTTCTCTCCATCTCTCCACCTCTCCACCTCTCCTCCCGACTAAAGATCAGGGAAACAAAGTTGCCTTTTTAGCCCCGGGGTGAAAGAAAAAAAGGGAAGAAAAAGCAGCTTTGACTGCTTTCCTTTGTGCCATACAGCTGCCAGTAAACCAGTGAAGCAGCCAACACTCCCAGTCCATTTCCCATCCTTCCGAGAGAGAGAGGAGAAGGAGACAGGCTGTCAGGTGTTATCGCCAGAGCCCCTTCACCACCACCCCTCCACCCCCCCTTCATGTGTAATACCCTCTGTGGTGGCACGCTTCACAGATTACAGAAGAAAGATCCCTTTTTTCTGTTTCCTGTAACCCACTGCTGCAGCATCATTATGTGTAACTGTTCCTTTTGCAACAAGAGTGTTTCATGATGTCTAATAAAGGTCTGTTGTGTTTAATTTTGGTCTGATTATTCTCACAACACGGAAGAAAGAAAGAAAACTCCACAGCTTTTTACTCTTTTATTGAACCAGTGTGTCTCTTGGGATTTAAATCTATTTTTTGTAAAGGGGACAACACCAAGAAAGTACCAAAAAAGTTCACAGAAGCAAATGAACGACTTGGAAGATGTGGTCCTTTGGGTAAATAAATACTGGGCACTTTGAAACAGTCTCCTGTAATGCAGAGAGTGATGATGTAATCGACATGATACACCTTAGGATGAAGAGCAGCCTGTTAGCAGGAAGCTTTTAATCATTCCTCTTAATGCCGGCTGCACAAACAGGAACAGAGGCGCATGTTCCAAAGTGTCTTTTCTGTCCTCGTTCACCTCTGTTCAGACTGTGTTAGCTCCTGTCTCCTCTTCTCATTATCTCCATCCTCCTCATCCTCCTCCTCCTCCTCCTCTTCAGCCCAGCACGCTGTCATTAAAGGCCAAACACACCACAGCTTTCTGGTGGCCGCTGTATTCCCTCTTGATCTCTCCGGTCTCCACACACCACAGACGAGCCAGGTTGTCTGAAGAAGCTGCAGGACGACAGAAGAGTAAAACATAAAATAACCCTCCAGTCAGCTTATTTATTACACACAGTTGTGCTAAAAGTTTACACCCTCCAGCAGAATTCATGATTTTTGGTCTTTTCTCAGAAAATAATGAACAAAATCCTTTCTATCACTAATGGTTAGTGTTTGGGTGAAGACATTTATTGTAAAAAAAAAGTTTACTGTTTTAAATCATAATGACAACAGAAACTTCAAAAATGACCCTGTTAAGAAGTTTACACAACTCATAACCTTAACTCATAACCATCCTCACCTGTGATCTATTTACTTGTAATCAGTGTGTGTGTATAAATAAATGAACAGGGTCATTTTTGAAGTTTCTGTTGTCATTATGATTTAAAAAATAGTAAACACAGTTGTTTGTTAATAAATGTCTTCACCCAACCACTAACCATGAGTGATGGAAAGGTTTTTGTGTTATTATTCATATTCTGCAGGGGGTGTAAACTTTTAAGCAAAACTATATTGTCTTATTTTAATGCGCTAGTTATTATAATCAACACAAGTTTGCAACTTTCACGCAAGCTACTGCTTCAACTTGACACAAGAATTAAGTTTCCATCATTGTAACTCAAGGTCCCTATTATTATTTTTTCAATTTTGGGCCCTTTTCACCATTATTACTAGGGATGTCCCTATTAAGGCAGAACAATTTGCAAAAATAATCCAATTGGGATTATTTTCCAGTATATTGCAATTGCGATTTTTTTTCAATTATAGAGTTGAATAAAAATCATCAGTCATCCAGTTGAATAAAAAAAAAAGTTGTAATTATTTCACAGGAATTCCGTTTCCAGGCTCATGCACTGACCTGTGACAATATACTGAGAGTCTCCAGAGAAAGCACAGTCCCACATCCAGCCTCTGGACGTCTCTCCAGGATTGTTGCTCTTGATGCTCAGCTCCGTCATGAGGGAGAAATTGGACGTCCTCCAGATCTTACAGGTCTGATCTGCCGAGCAGGTGGCCAAGAGGCTGGAGGAGGAAACAGAAATTTAGTAACATCATCAGAAGCACGGCAGAAATTACGTTTACTGTAACCAAGTCACAAACTCTAATGCCTAAAAACTCAACCTTTACTCCAGCTTTTTTCATTCTCGAGATTTACGGTGCAAAGAGAAGATACTCACGTGGAATCAGGGCTGAATTTGCAACGAAGCGAGTAGCGTTTATGTGCGGGGATCTTTGTTTTAGGGATCAACTGAGTCACCTCGTCCCCCATGCCTCCAGCCAGGTTCCAAACATAACAGTTCCCCTAATAAGAAAAAAACAGCAAAGCTTCAACAGTATTCATACACCAAAACATTTCATGCTTTTGGACGTTCCAAGTACTGACCGAGCTGTTGACCGCTGCCATGTAACTGGCATCTGGGTCGATGTGAACAGAGTTGACTGAAACCTCAGGCTCAGGAATCAGCTGCTCGTTGTGGTCGGTCTTCAGATCCCAGATGTGAATGACTCCACTCTGGTCTCCAACAATCAGCTCTGCCTGAAAACACACATCACACTCAGTCTTCAAACACATTTCCCGTCAGAAAGAGAAAAGTTTGTAGCTGACTTGTGACCGTCATCTCACCTGGTTGGGATGCAGACACACACAGTTAATGGGAGCGTTGACCTGAAATATCCTCTGACACTGAAGATTTCTTGACCTCAGATCCCAAATACGAGCCATGCAGTCTTCTCCTCCTGTGTACATCCAGCGCCCGTCCTCATGGAAGCCCACGGATGTGATGTTCTTACTGACGCCGTCGTAGTTGATGACTGGGTTAGGGTTATTGGAGTTGAGGTCATACATGCGGATGTGTTGATAACCTAAGGAGAAAAGTATAATTTAACATAAAACTGAAAGACACAGTGATTACACATGATTTTGATTTGAGAAGCCTCTACACTAACCTGCAGCTGCGATCATGCTCCTGTCAGGTGTGACCTCCAGAGAATTTACTTGCTGGAATAAATGTTAAGGAAGTGGATTGTTCAGGTTTGCAGAGCAAAGAATATCCAGAAGATTCTCGCACAATTTAACCTACTTGCACAGAGACAATAGGGCTGTAGGATTTATCGTTTTCTGATCAAAATTGCAATATCAGACATCGCCATCATGTGATCCCCAAAGCTACAATTTTTTCACTTTGCAACTTCTTCAACTTTGTTTTTTAATTGTTTTGTATTTTATGATTTTTTTTAAACTTGACATAATTAAGGATATTTTGCACTACATTGTTTTTAAAAGTTAAAAGTCAAAGATGGTTTTTGTTTTTTGGTCTTCAGTTGTTGTAACTTTTGGTCAAGGACTTTAAAGAAAGTACATCCATGTTTTTGGTTCATAAATACATTTGGAAACAATTCTAACCTTCAGTTTTCATCCTTGCATTCTAGTTACAGCTTCTGATGTTTTGATAGTTTGATGTAGTTTTCAGTCAAGTTTGTAAATATTACACTACATTGTGAAAACTTCACAGAAGCTTGAATTGAAGGAACTCATGAAACAAATTGAAATTGCAATATCTGTCAGAAAAATCTCAATTAGATCCTTTTCTAAAATCATTCAGCTTCACAAGACAAGATCAAGACTTTTGGGAGTTGAGAACAAGATAAGACCAAGGCCATACTCATTAATTTGAAAAACCTTTACATGGTTGAACAATTCAAAAGTTTCATTTAAGTTTTCTTTTAAATATATTTAACAGACAAAAATGAGGTGTCTGCAAAACTTTCAAAACACGATATGTAAAATTCTCAAATATTAACACATTTCTTGATCATTTTAATTATCTGAAAACAAGATTTTATTTTTCAGGTGAATTGGGATTGAAGCAAAGTTTCAGGGGTATTTTTTGACAAGAAATAAGATGGACTGTAGAGCTACAGTCTGTGTGTTGAAGATGCAACAGATGGTTGAGTGGTATCTATATTTTTTCAAGCCTTGTATTCCAGGAACCCCAAATTAAGGCAGAAAAGAAGAAAAAAATGATTATCATGACTATCAAGAGATCAATTCCAAAATAAGTAAGCTGAGTTTACAACAGAAAGTACATCAAATCATAAGTATCCACATTCAGGTTAGCCAAGAGGTCAAATGCAGAGGTGGATGGGGCATGTTTACATGTGGCCTCAGGTCATATGTCACCTCAGATAAGTTGTCCAATGAATGACCAGGGTGAGCTAATGAGAAAGTTCCTTCACCTGTGTAAGGGAATGATTGGGAATTGTGCCTGTGAAACTTGGAAAATCACAACCTTTTTCCAAACAAGTACACATTGTGCTTCTCATAGATATTACCCGGCTTGGACTATCAATATTTTGGTGTCACAAACAAGAAATTTCACCACATGTAAGTCAATAACATGTCAACACATAGACAACTTTAAGGGTAGAAATTTGTGCAAAACACTGCCCTTTTAATGGTGTTTATAAGAGATACCATATGACTGTTATTCTTCTTTCTCTCAGTGAGGATACAGAGTCCTGGTGCTGGACCGTCCTGGTGCAGATCCCGCTGTGAGCCTGCCAGAACCGGACCGTGTGGTCGTATCCAGCCGTGGCCAGAATGACCGGGTCACTGCCCACAGTCCCCTGGTTCACATTCATGCCTGACTGCTGCTGCTGTCACTGCACCGACTACACAGGTGTGACCAACAAACAAACACATAAAAATCAGCAGGTGTATTATTCTAAATATAACAGCATTTCAAAGGCACACAGGAAAATATGTTCCATGTTTACTGTAAATAACACACTCAACTTCACGCGCACAGACTAGCATTAGCATTAGCAACACAGCTGTGTTTACAGGCCGTGCAGTTCAGACAGTTAGCAAACGGCTCCACTTCAGAGGCTAACGCGAAGTAGCCTCAACGATATTTCACAACGGGACATTAATTTAACTGTTCCCGCACAAAACACTTACAGTTAGGGATAATGTTGCAAACCTCCACAAGCTTCTGTTGACGACAAATTAGTCCGTCTCTGTTTTGTGTCCCTCAGCAAATTAGGAAAACGTTACAAGAGTTCCACTATGGTCTATTGCGCTTTACCGCCATCTACTGATGTGTTCTGTTATCGCGAGACCAAAACATTACAGTCTGCACGATGGCAGGAGTGCTTTAAAATGTACAAAACTTTATTTTCAAATTAAAAACTACGACGTTGTACGCTCATTTACCTGTTATATTAATTCATACAACGGTATAATAGAGCTACATTAGTGCGTTGTTAAAAATAACACTATCATAGTTCCTATATTTACTGTAATTTAAGTAGACAATCACTTAAATGAAACTAATTTCAGATTTTATGCTTCCAAAAAGTTATCCATTCATAATAAAACACTTATTTTTGAAACATTTTCAAATTTATTATTAGATTTGGGCCAAGGTGAAAATTTTTCTTCTGTGTTTTTTTGTTTTTTATTGTCCATGACAGTCACAAAAGTTAGCTGCTGTGTTTTTCTAATGTTGACCAATTTTTTTTACCTCTAAAAACATGAACTTTTGTCTGGCATGCAATCTTTTTCATCATCCCTTGCTTTTTGGTTATGTATAAATACAATAACTAAACTTGGTTTCTGTGCAGGAAGTTTTATTTAATTAGTGTTATAGGTTCATTCTTAGTCATTAGTGTCATTGTAGATAAATACAGTTTTTGCACTGAAACTGGTGTAATGTCATACTATCAAAAGTTGATGTTGAAAGTGTTACTTAATATGATAATAGGCCAAAATGTTAAAAATGAATGAAGTATTATGGGTCTGAGGGACAGCTGTTTATATGTGAGGGTCTTAGAGGGTTAAATACATGAAATGACAGAATAACACAACACAAAACATAGTGACATAGAGGAGATTGTAGCTCAGGAGTTTATTTGAGTTTCTTCAAGCAGTTAAGCAGTGTCTTTAATATACATATTCATCTTTTAATAAGTTATTTCAATAAATAAGGTAATAAATAGATAAATACTGCAGAGAGAACAAAAGCTAGCATGTTTAAATGAACAGTAAACTAACTCATCAGACCAGAACTAGAGGCTGATAGAGCGGCAAACTGAAACACATATTCTTCTCTTCAGTCAGTGTGTGTTTTTTGGAATCACAGCTGCTGCAGTAAGGCTGACATGTGCTGTTTCACTTCTCCTGGGTCGGCTAGTGAGCAGGCCAGGACGATCCCCCTGATCCCAGACTTCAGTCTATTGTAAGGCTGTATCTGAAACATAAACAAAGCACACTTTACATTGAAATCACCAGGTTTGATTTTATACTTTGAGCATAAAGCATAGAAGTGAAATTTTACAAACCTTGACATATATTTTGCATCTCTCCAGGAGAAATTTCCACTTCATAGCAGTCCTCTCGTCATCAGTCAAACTAGTGAACTCCTCTGTCTGTCAAACAAAGCATGTTGTGTGCTTTAAAATAGACTATGTTGAAGATGAAGTATTTTGTATATAAGTGAGGGAGTCCCCACCGTGCAGCCGAGTGTCTTCTCTGCGACAGGACTTCTGATGGTGCAGAGCTGCAGTGTGCCTGTGTGGTCGGTAAAATCCACCAGCAGGTCAAAGCCCGTGGAGGCTGAAAAGAGCTGATCTCTTCCTGGACACAGCTGATTGGTGCAGCTCTGTGCGTCCTCTGTCACCTGAAACTTACACTTGAGGCTGAGACAGAAAGAGAACAGTCAGAAGTTAAAACAGCAGAAATCTGATAATGATGTGACATGGACTCACCAGCGTGTTCTGACGACTTTAGAAACAGAGGAGTCCAGATCCAGCTTGGAGATGAAGCTGTATGTGATACCAAAGAACGCTTCATGGCTCTCCTGAGCTTTCTGCTTCAGCTGGTTCACTGTGTACACGTCAGTGATGGACTCCACTGTAGAGACAAGATAAAAATTAATCTCTCAGCATCCTCTAATGATGGGACTTCCACTTAGTCTAGTACAACCCCAATGCTAATGAAGTTGGGACGTTGTGTAAAATGTACATAAAAACAGAACACAATGATCTTCAAATTCTGTTTAAGCTATTCAGTTGAACACACTACAAAGACAAGATATTTTTAATTTTCAAACTGATAAACTTTATTGTCCTAAAAAGCTGACACAGGGGCAACAAAAGACTGGAAAAGTTGAAGAATGCTGGAAAAACACTAGTTCGGATCACTCCACAGGTGAATAGGTTCATTGGAAACAGGTGACTGTCATGATTGGGTGTAAAAAGAGCATCCTCAAAGATTCCGTCCTTCACAAGCAAATATGAGGCAAAGTTCACCACTTTGTCAACAACTGCGTGTGCAAATTGTCCAACACTTTAAGAACAATATTTCTCAAAGTACATTTGAAAGAATTAAGGCATTTCATCATCTACAATCCATAATATCATCAAAAGATGAAGAAGAGAATCTGGAGGAATCTGCATATAAGCAGCAAAGCCCAAAACCAACATTGCATAGCCGTGACCTTTGACCCTCAGGCGGCGCTGCATTAAAAACAAACATCATTGTGTAAAGAATATTAGCACGTGGGCTTAGGAACACTTCAGAAAACCATTGTCAGTTAACACAGTTCATCACTACATCTACAAGTGACAGTTCAAACTCTACCATGCAAAGACAAAGTCAGACATCAACAACAGACAGAGAAGCAGCCACCCTCTCTGGGACCGAGCTTATTTGTAATGGACTGAGGCAAAGTGGAAAAGTCTGCTGTGGACTGATGAGTCCACATTTCAAACTCTTTTTGGAAATCATGGACGTCTTTGGCTTTGTAGTAAAAGAGTGCAGCTACTGGACTGTCTCCCATGTGTTGCATATTATGAAGCACAAAATTTGTCAACCTAAGTTTTACTCTGAGCAAGAATGCACCTCCAAAGCTTCAATATTTAGCGTCCTCAGTTCACAAACACTTATTGAGTGTTGTTCAAGGGAAAGATGATGTAACAAAGTGGGAAACATGAACCTGTCCCAGCTTTTTAGAAACGTGTTGCAGGCATCAAATTCAAAATGAGTTAATATTTGCAAAAAATCAAAAAGTTTATCAGTTTGAACAATAAATAAATTGTATTTGTGGTGTATACATTTGAATATAGGTTTAACAGGATTAGCAAATCATTGCCTTCTGTTTTTATTTATGTTTTACACACTGTCCCAACTTCATTTAGAATTGGTGTTGTATTAAAAGTATCAAATTTATGATTAAATACTCCCTGTGATCTACCTGGCACGTCCTCAGGTTTGTCTTCTTGATCCAGAGCCCCAGACTCTGACATTTCTTTGGCGTAGCTGAACAGCAGGCTGGCCTCTCTAGTGTCTGAGAATATATCAAAATTGACTTAACAAAACAATATTCTGCCTACACTGGACAAAATTTCCTTTCTTACATTTATTCTTACGCTAAACATCCGAGTTAATCTGCTGATTTCCAAAACACTTTCAAACATTGCTTTAGCACAGAGGTCAGTTTCATCAGATCTGTGTTTTTGTGAATGGAACAGTGATGTCTTACCGGGATTGACAGTGATAATGGTTTTTGAGTTAACTGTTGCTGTCATGCCGTTGCGGAAACTGTCAAAGTTGATCTTTGCCTCAGCTATGAAGAGCACTTTAAAAAGAAAACTCAAAGTTAGAAGAACAGAAAGTAATCCCAAACATAAACACTGCGTTTCATCTCAGATATCCAGCTCTGTGTTTCTCCGTACAGTGTGCTAATGCGACATGACAAGCTGGAATAACAGTTAAATAAAGATTCATTTAGCGGTCCAGGCCCAGCCGCAGCCGTTAACCTACCCGTCTCCTTCGGTATCAGCGTCTGAACCAGCTGAATGGCCTCTCTGTCCCAGCTGTGAGTGGAAGCAGAGGTCAGGGGGTGAGAGCGTGGTGAAAAAAAGTCAAACACGCAGAGTTCAGCGGGTTAATTTAAAGCTTCGTGTCACCAGAGAAAATTTGCGGTAACTTAAAGATACGCCGCGGTAATCCACGGGCCAATGAGTTGGAATCAAACACAAAAGCAACGAGAGTTATAAATCACGATTCACTTTCCAAATTAGAAAGGCTCGTGACGCACCAGATGAGAGGGAAGGAAGAGACGGAGTCGTCAAAGAGCTTCACTTCCAGCCGCTGCCCTTTGCGTCCGTCTGAAGTGGTGAACTGCTTCAGCTCTCCCATCTGAAAACGTAAACACAATCATGTCAAGTTCCAATCACAATATCTGCACTTCCTGTACGAAACAGAGCAGCTTTAAGGGCAGACGTTGGCTTCTTTGTGAACTCCAAGTCTCTGATCAGGAGGAATGTTCCAGAAAAACAAGCATATCAATGTGTAAACACACAGGGTGAAGTGACACAATGAAATCTATCAAGAAATTCACAGGAATGAACGGATACGCTTGATTTTTAGAGTTGTGTAATGAAAGTAAAGTGAAGGAATAATACTTTGGTGTCTACATTATTGTTAAAATCAGACCAGGTCACTCTTATCAGGTCTTTCCAAACCTTATTCAGAGCTAACTTTGAAAATAGGCTGAACCACAGTGCCCCCCCTTAAACCCAGAGTCCTTAATTAACTTAATATAATATTAAAAAAAATACTACTACATGTAAAAATTTAGAGATATGCTCTAACAGACTTAGTGTGGTGGGTCGAAAGGGTTAAGAACAAACTATCAATAAGATTCACTTCACTGACAGTGCCTTACCGACTTCACAGCAGCTAATATATTTATCATTAAGCCGTCCAGCTTCTGCCCATTGGCCACAATATCGCCCAAAGAGTAGAAATCTCCAGGATCCTTCACTGGGAGGTGGATCAGAGGCGTCAGCCTGTTGATGGTGTCTATGTCATCACACAGACGCACCTGAGAGTGAGCCTCTGTCACCAGCAGTCTGTATAGGCTGCGAATTGAAAATGAATACGATGTTGCATTATATTTTGTGTGGCATTACACCTTTTTTAATTAGTCATCCGCAGATATCTCAACACACAGCAGGATTAGAGTGAGAGTTTTTAAATCTGTGTCAATGATTGAATGATGATTACCTCGGTGTTGTTGGACAGAATCGTTCTCCTTTTTCCGAGTCTTTGTTGGTAACCAAAGGGTTTTCAATGGAAACTGAAATAAATTAGACATTTAAGTACATTTTATCTAAAAAATAAATATATGTTGACATATCAATCGCTACTAAAATTTTATGGATTTAACTCCACTGAAATCCACTTTTTTTTTTTTATTCCCAGGGCTTATGGGGACTTTCAAACAGACTTCCTCACCACAGTCTCCAACATTAAAGCTGTTGGAAAGCCCGATGATGTATGCATCATGTCCCCAGGCTGTCACATTGATGAAGAAGTCAGGTGAGTCCTTAACAGTGAAGCCAAATGTGTACCTTTCTTCACCAATATCTGAAATTCACACATACAGGGAGAGGGCACAATTACTTCAGACAAGCTCAGAGGCAAAAACTATTTATTGGTACTTTTCACCACAAGAGGGAGCTGATGTTCAAGACTTGGAAGCGTTGTCTCTTCAAAATAAGAGTATAAGTGTGTTTGTGAAGGTGATACTCACTTTTTCTGTCAGGGAAACTTTTGATGTCACTTTTCCCAATGACGATCCCTGCCAACTTCTGTAATGAAAGGAGAAATGACAGTAGGTAGACTGTATTTTCATAATTTAACAGCTTCTCAGACAACAGACCCAAAATACACATGAAGGCTGTAAGTAAAAAGTGCTTTCTTTCCAAAGCTTCAGCATGGTAAGAAAAGAAAAGAAATCTAAAATACAAATGACATTAAATAGTTAAAATAATGACAAACTCACCGGGTGGGAGAAGTTGGGATGCAGCTCGGATATGGCAATGAAAGTCTGAACAGCCATTAGTTTTTATAACACATCAACTATTTTTTGACTGGAATAACAAACTGTTAAACAGAGTAGAACATGAAAATAAGTTTTCAAGGCATTTCATTTCCAATACATAATACAAACATTTATATTTGTCATATCACTGAACAACTTTTCAAACATATTTGTTGATACTTCAGAGTAAGCTAGCTTTGTTGTTTATATTGATATTGAGCCTTTGTTGCTCCTTCAACTGACAACACTCTTTGGAAGAATTTTAACCGACTTTTATGCCTGAGTTTATCAAAATAGACGAGTGACACTTTAGTTTAAACGTTTTCCAACCCTAATAGCGTGTCTTTTTATTTACCTGCCTCTGTTTTTGTCATGTAAATTCAAGTTTTCGCGGTTGCTCAGCTGCACGCGACAACAGTCCCCGCGCGCGGGTTTGAGATGTCAGATATGGTGCCTTCATGAACAGTTGGAAGATTGCGTTTCTGTGCTGCTAATTGAAAAACTGGAGGTTTGCCGGTGGGTCATTAGGCGAGAGACACGGCTTTGTCTCATATTCTGCTTAAACCAAACTGTTGCTGATTTGTTTATCGATATTTTGTTTTTGTTTTTCTAAATGTTTTTGATTTTGTAGTGTTTTTTTTCTTTCTTCTTTTCTTTATTTTTTTTTAATTAATGTCCAGACTAACTTCCCTGATAATAATAATTCTAAGTCATACAAGGAAGACATAACACTTTCTTTTCTTTCATAAATTCAGCGATTCATCAAAAACATGAGATTTTACCCTCTTAATATACAATTTTTTCTCACGCCTTTGCTGTTTTGTGGACACGTTTCATCTTAATCTCACAAAGAATTTCTAACTTTTTCACCCAAAACCTATGATATTTTTTTTCGATCAAAAGATGAATATTAAGCGTTTACATATGTGGACATTACACTTCTGCCTCTTAAAACCTCTCTTAAACTCTTTTTTTTTTTTTGGACCAGGGGTCCAGATTAATTTCCCTGATAATAAAAATCCAGTGAAATTATTTTAAGTCATACAGGAAGACATAACACTTTCTTTTCTTTCATAAATTCAGCAATTCATCACCAACATAAGATTTTACCTTCTGAATATACAAAAAAATATTTTGCACCTTTGCTGCTTTGTGGACGTTTAATCTTAATCTCATAAAGAATTTCTAACTTTTTCATCCAAAACCCATCATATTTTTTTCCCATCCAAAGATGAATATTGGGCGTTTACGTATGTGGATATTATATTTCTGCCTTTAAAACCAATGATAATTCATTTTTGAAAAACTTTAACCTTTTAACAACATTTAAAGACACTTCTAATCTTTTGGTGATATCATAACTTAACACCCATTTCTAGTGAAAAAATATTGTAGTTCTGAAAAATAACACTTACAACCTGGGGTAAAAGTAGTGTTAAATCCTTGCCCGTACTAAACCTTCATCTGTAGAAGCCCATTTCCGCCTCAAAAAAAATTAGTAAGAATAAAAAATAAAAAAGAGTACTTTGTATTTAAAATTTTTTTTTTTTTAGATTTTGAGACAAAAAAATATTACGTAAAAAGGTCTAATTTTGAGGTGGAATATCAGATTTTTAAAATAAAAAGTTGAAATCATGAGGGAGAAAGTTAAAATTTTGGGATAAGATCAACATTTGAGATAGAATACACAATTTTTAGATTTAAAATAATCAGAATTTGAGACAAAGGGTAAACTTTTGAGATAAAATATCAGAATTTTGAGATAAAAAGTTGAAACCATAAGGAAAAGTCAAAATTTTAAGTGAAAAAGTCAAAAACTTGCAACAAGGTATCTAAATTTCGAGACAAATAGTCAGAATTTTTAGATTAAAAGTTGAAAAATGAGGAAAAGTGTCTCCATCCAAGGATTAAAGCACATCACAGTTCAGAAACAATTAGGGATAAGTTAAAAGTAATTTTTCTTACAGTCAAAGTACTTAAGTTTTCATGACTGTATAATGCGCTTTAAAGCTTTCTTTCTGGTTCTGCGTACCATCACCAAATCTTTTAGTGGTGCACAGTACTGGACCGTGACGGGAAGTAATACATATACATGTATACATTCACTTGTAAAAAAGGGAAGATAAAGACTCACCTATGCATTATTTATCAAAATTTAAACCACATTGCACGTGCTGCCTTAATTTGCATTGAATAAACACCCTTTAAATAAAGCTAATTTAAGAAAAAGATTGGCTTTATTTCATATGATTAAACCTTAATCCAAACCTACATATCGCATCTTTACAGCTCAACAAATTTCGTCAGTCATACTCACACAGACGCATTAAATTTGTACATAATGCATTTTTCTTTAATATCCCTTCCCCTCAGACTTTGACATCACCTTGATAATCCATCCCAGTCGTCACTCACAGCAGGGATTTGTTTCTCCCTCGGCTTTGCTGGGATGAACCTGACACTTTCCTGGTTTGTTTTGATAGCACAAAGCTGTCCCTGACATGTGATCCTGCCTCAATCACCTGAGCTGGAATCAAAAGGTGTGACAGTAAACCTTCACTCAGCTTCTGCACAGTGACTAATCCTCAGAGTCAGGCATTCTGATCTTTTATCTCCTCCCTGTGACTGACGTTGATATTCAGACAACGTGTGTTCTGATGTTATTCTCCTCTCAGTGTTTCTAATAGCAGTGGCAGGCGTCACACAACCACACAAAGTCGACGTGCTGAGATTATTCATCATCAGACATCAGAGTGTATATACCTGGGTCGATGTATTGATAGACTTTGTATAATGTTGTATAATGTGAAACAGGACTGATTAAATACATTTTCCTATACGCAGAGGAATTGATTTGCTATTTGCACCAGCGCCTGCTTATTCAAATGAAAGAAAATCTTAAATTCTAATTTCATTTGCTGTTTCTGAGTTCAGTTTGTGAGTCCATTAATCACAGCAGGAATGTAAAGCATCATCAGATAAATCAAGTAAAAGTTACTTTTGCTTCAGTGATTTATCCGTAATGAATTCACAGCCTCTGTTCCAACATCATCAATCATACTTTGATCCAATTCTCACTTGGAGTTTTTGCAGTGGCTTTAATAACGTGTTAGGAAATCTTTACCATAAGCACTCATAAGTCCTTTCCTGTTGTACTGATTTTACTACAGTATATCTGCAGACAGGTGATGTGATTGGCTGGCCTCGCTGCAGCAGGTCAGCTCCCATGAGGTCTTGCAGCCGTCTGACCACTCCCCTGCTATCAATACATCATTCAACTCAGGGAGAGTGCCATTATTTGTGTTACTTTTCATAGATCTGCATGTCAGAGCGCACAGCAAGGCTGGGTTGTTGTTTGTGGCTACCCTGAAGCCTTCACAGGCAATATTCTCAAGGCTGTGAAATACACAGGGACCTTGAAATGTACAATAACTCACATTTAGCCCTGCAAGCAGCTGTGTTGAGGTTCTTAGCACTTGGCTGAGTTTATAGAAATACATGTCGGCCTTTGCATCTGAACATAATGACACAGAGGTTAGTTTTGAGGACATTACTAGCAAACTAATTTATTTTTCACAGCAGAAATAAACATGTTTACAGCCTGGTACAAAAATATCTCCCAGCTGGATTGCTCATTTTCACTTACAGCACACACTGTGTACATAGGGAGGATGTTTTTTCTAACTCAAAAGTTTAGAAGATATGAGAAAGTGAGTTCACCCAATCAGAGGCTTAGTTCAGCTCATGTGACTGACTCAAGCCTAGAGAGCCCAGTAGCTCCACAGATCGCTCCAATATGTATGCTAGGTAGCTGTAATCAATCTGGCTCTCAGGATTAGCCTAGATAATGATGTCTAACTGTTCATACTAAGGCCCTGTGTACACAACAGTATTTTTAGGCTGAAAAACAAAAGTATTGTTGCATTTCAGCCTCTCATTTACACAGAAACTGCATTTTAGCCTACTCATAACCCAAACCCTTGAAAACAGCCTCCAGAGTGGAATGTTTCTGGAACACAGTTTCACCGTTGCTGTGTAAACTGCAAACCAGAGTTTTCAGTAACACTGACATCATGCTCCCCTTTGCACTAAACTTTTGCTGTGGCAACAACAGTAACAACAACAGACTACCATGTTGTGCTAGTGCTGCTGAATCTGCTTTAAACAAAATGTGTATCTGTTGCACTACTTCTGCACTTAGCAAAGAAGCATTCAGTATAAACACAGATGATCAGCTCACCTCTTCTTTAGCCTTTTGAACTGCTGTTGTGTGAACAGCTCCTACAATTATAGCGCCACCTACAGGCCTGGCATCCATGCTACAGCGTTTTCAGTCCCCCTTTTATTTTTTACTGTGTTTTTTGTGTTTGAGAGTGATACATTGTGAAATGTTGTGTGAATGGGGCCTGAGCTTGTGATAATTTTCAAATCACTTCATGTTGAGAAATCTCAAACTTGTAGGCAAGATTTACAGGAGATTTTCATGAAACTGGCTGAAATGATGGGGTCATTGAAATAGATGAGGATCTCCTAACTGGTTCACGACACATTGGAGGTGTGGGCCTCAAACACCAAGGCTGGACCACAATGCTAAACCCTCAGCAGGCCTTTCGAGGGCTGGCCAATCACGGGGCAGGGGGTTTTAGGAGTGGTAAGCCTTATAGAAAGACTGCTGAAACGGTTTAGACAAAGACTTACTTAACTTAAGTGCTACATTTGGGTGTTGAGATGGGTTGTTTATAGCCTTTTGTTTACAAAAGGCTAAAATCAATAAAGAAATAAGGGGGATCACTTTGTCAACAGGGTTGTGAAAATTACTTACAGGAGCTTTAAGTTAACTTTAACTGTTCAGCTACAATACACTTATGTTATTTTTGATGCAAACTAAAACACTCCTTAATCCAAAATAAATGGTATAAAATGAGCACTATGATATCTAACCTAAGCTTGTTGATTTCTCAGTAGCCTTTAAGGTCCCTCCTCCAAGGCTCGTAGTACTTTAAGGTACAGCTTGGGATCATATGGTCTTATACTTTGGGCTTTTTTATTTTTACATGCAGGCAGTCATTCATTGGACCTCCACGCTGGCACCAGGAGGCAGACAGGAGGTTTGCGGTTCGGCTGCACCCTCCACGTAAAACATGAGAAGAGAGGAAGAAGTGTAGACACCGGTGACTACTTAGAGGTATGACAAGAAGAAGCAACACAGAGCTACGTTTTTTTCTTTGTGAGTGATGTGACAGCAACACATTTCATTCCTGCAAGCTCTGGTTTTAATGGAAATGAGCATCGGTGATTAGGAAGCATACTGAGGTTTTGCTGGATTATTAGCTGTAAAGGATGTAGGCAGACAAGTTGTACTATTTCTGTTGATGATTGAAAAGGTTTCAGTTCTCATGCACACATATGTCTGAGCGCACACACACTCATTCATCGGACAAAGAAGCCTTTGTTGAGAATGAAATAAGTTGTGTCACTCCGTAAGGATCTAATGGAACCAATCATCGTTCTTTTATTGAATCAGATCATTAAAATTTACTCTTCGGTTCAGGAGAAATATCTTGGCACCGCCTGCACTCCTACGTCCAAGTATAGGTTTTGCAGTCGTTGGCAGCCGTCTGTGGAGTCTTTATTGGCTCCCAGAAGTGGAAGACATCCAAAGTAGGAGTGTGTGTATGTTGTAATTTCCCTGCCACCTGTGTGACTGAGTGCACCGTGTAGCTGCTGCAGAGACATTGGATCCAGCTGGGCTCTGGAGGAACAATGCAGTCTGTCTCCTCATCCACATGTCCAGTCAGAGGAGGGGGGGGGTGTACCAACAACTGTGGAGGAAACCTTAAATGGTGTTAATAACATGCTGCTGAAAGGTAGAAATCAGTGGCATGTATGATGTCAGCGCCCGTCGTTGTGCCACCAGACTGAGGTAGTGGTAGAGCGCGCTGCAGCGTCGCTCACGTTATTGCTCCGAGTCTGTGCGACCTTTCAGACAGGAAATGTTAAGTTGTGTAAAATAAAACTGTAATGATGGGAAAATGGCTTTTTAGGAGCAAGAAATGACAGGGATTGAACAAGACTCTATTCAGTTGGAACAAGTTTCCTTAAAGCTGTTACCAAATGTAGTAATGAATGAATGATGTTTTAACGCAGCTGTGGTTTGAATGCTTTTGTTGCTATGTGCACACAACAGGTACAACCACCTACACACCCAGCTCAGGCATGTTTTCTATACCCCTGTTGTCTAGCTTCCGAAGTTATGGCTTTAATCCAAATTTTTGGCGTCTTAATGCACAACTCAGAATTCAGTTTCGTTCCTTGTTCGTCTCTTTGCTGGTGTCTGCATTATAATAATCTATAATGGTCTAATGGTTGCCTCATCACTGAACTCTCTCGAACTTTGTGTGTTTTTGTTGCACTCTATTCTTCTTGACGTTGGACTCTCATGAGAAACAACAGCCTGTTTTTCGTTTAGCACATTATTTTCCTCTGCATTTTTTACTGTCTTCATCTATTGAACTATTCAATTTGAAGTTTTATGTGCATTTTTTTTCTTTCTGTACTAAAGCTATCTATTTGGGGGTTTTTTTTGGTGATATTTAATTCTAACTCATACATGCTTGAACAGAGAGAGACCACTTCCAAACTAGAGTCAAATTCCTCGTACTCATCTTAAAGATACTTGGAGAATAAAGGCTATTCAGATTCTGATCATGCAGGATTTGTCATGAAACAGTGAAGCAAAGAAAGTAAAAGCTTGTTTATACACAAGTACAAAATCTTTCTTATATATTTATTTTAAGAAGATTAAGATTGAGATCCACAGCATTTTGCTCAAACATAAGAAAAGAAACGTCTTCTATGGTTCCAAGTATGAGGTACAGAAGATTATCAGGGCAACTAATTTTTCTGTTTACTTATCATTCAGCTTTATTAATCATAAACTTATTTACTTTTGAGTTCTATCCACTTAAAAAATGTCATAGGAGACCTGATCAAAAAAAAATTTTTTAAAGGTGGAGTCTGCAGGATTTTCCTAAAAAATGAACAGTTAACTTTTACAAGAAAAAACCTCTTGAATCTTCATCTATGGGCCTGTTATCACGTGTCTCAGTCTCTGTGTGGGCCTCACCCACTCCTAGACCCCCTCCCCGCCTGTTTTGTTATTGTTTTGGTTGTCTTGGGGTGTTTCTGGATGGAGAGTAGGAGTTGTTATGGATGGTGACCAGCCAATCACAGTGCGAACAGTGCACAAGTGACTCTGTGTGTTGATGATAGCCAGTAGTGTACCTTAAATTTGACATTTACATTTAAATTCATTGCGCAATAAATCATAAAATATCCCATCCTGAATTCCCTTGTATTGTTTCATAAAATGAGTCAGATCCTAAGAAATTCAG
Source organism: Thalassoma bifasciatum (assembly GCA_008086565.1). Lineage (NCBI taxonomy): Eukaryota > Metazoa > Chordata > Actinopteri > Labriformes > Labridae > Thalassoma > Thalassoma bifasciatum. Next base: position 2,998 of record RPOG01004523.1, on the reverse strand, counting down.
TTCGCCTTACTTTAAGATGTTGAGTTGCTAAAATATTTTTCTAAATGTTTTTCTGTCCGTGTATTGAAGTAAAGGCAGATTTGAATGAGGCATAAACAGCATAAAAAAAGCTAAAAGAAGGGATTAGCTCACATCAAAATAAATTGTTAATTACATCAAACAAACCCAGAATTCGGAATTGGGACAGCCTTGGGCTTGGGCTAAATGCTAACACTAGCATGCTAAAATATCCACAGTTACAATAATGAGATGCACAAATATATAAAGCATTCCATTTTCACCGCAATAGCCATAATCTAACAACACATGCTAATTAGCATTACAAGAGTACAGTTAGTGCTAACAGTAATGTCATTAGCTTTGAAAAAAATATAGGCGGGATAATGGTTTGTAAGAAAAGAGGAAGGAATCATTATGGTTAGCTATTCATCTTTAGGAAAATAGAAGTACCCGTGTGAAAATTCTTTTCTAGCCCAAACCAAATCACTGTAGTCGTTATTATTTATCATGTATGTCCCTCAGAAGCTCTGCTATCCCCAGAGCTATGTTGTTAGCGTGGCTAAGACTCATAACTCAAAGAATGGACATTCTTGCCAAAGAAATCCACATGTTTTGAATGAATGTAACAAGAATAAGCACAGACTTTCTTAGCCCTAAATGCAATGTATCATTACCTCCTGATCTAAATTTGAAGCGTGGAAGATGTCTTGTATGAGATATATTTTTTTGCGACAATAGAGGGCTATTGTTCTTCTTATCATAAATCAGATTTTCTACTCAGAGTTAGTGTATGCACTTTGCTATTTTCAGTCTGTATTTAAATGTGTGCGTGTTTAGAGTTGCAGAGCAGCAATCCATATTTTTCTGTCTGTTAGAAGTAACCAGGGGTCACTTTCATCCATTTATCATTTTAAGTGTGGAAGCACCTGGAGCTGAATCTCAGTGACATCAAAGCTCATCCTGCTGCATCACGAATGTCTTCCCAACATCCACAACTCACAACCAGGAGATCCTCTGTGAAGCATGTCGCACTAGATTTGACCTTTTAGAGTCTTTTTCAAAACAAAAATAAATTAACACATACAATTCAGTACATTTAAGAAATTTGCTTTAAGGTGTTTTCCTGCCTTAAATGAGAGGAGAAAGACATTTTTCAGTCGTTGCTGAGCGATATATGAAACAGAAGCTTTCACTTCTCTTCATGCATGTCTTGCATCGAACAATGAAATCTTTATGTTCCCGAGCATCGACTCTAAAAGTGGTACAAAGCAGGACAGTTTCACGCTATAGCCACATTTATGAGCTGATTGTTAGATGATTTCAGGGTTCCTCTGTTTGGGTGATGATTTTATGCCATGTGGGACTTGTGTTTAGGCCTCATCGGTTTAGATTCAGCCAACACATATAGTATTTTTCCATTATTTATGATGGAATATTGTGTCTGGAGAGATGATTAGAGGGTGAAAGATGCAATATTTTAACAGTCCTGACAACAAGTTGGGTATAAGAATTATTATAGGGAATGTAAAACTTTTTATATGGCACTGGTTTACTGTGTACTATAATCTACAGAAGATATTTTCATATCTGACGTTTTGTTCTCACGTTAACTACTGCTAAGCTTAGAAATACTGCAGTGAATGTGGAGGTTACATAATGTGATAAAATAACATAAAACCAAATATGAATATTATAATCTGTATGTTTGTGCAGATCTGTTGATTCTGCCCATTGTTTGGAAGCTGGTTTCTGCCAGTTAAAAAAAATAGAAATGAAAAAATTGCTTTACTTCTTTTTTTTTTTTTTTTTTTTTTTACCCAAATTAAGTCAAAATTTTGGTGAAAAAAGTTGAAGATAAAAAGTCAACATTTTGAGATAATATCTATATAATATCTATTTCTGAGTTAGAGTTAAAAAAATGAGTTAGAAAGTCATCATTTTGAGTTAATAAAGTCAGTGTCATATCCTAAAATGTCATTAACTCGAAATTCTGACTTTTTATCTTGAAATTTCAGCTTTATCAACTCAAAATTTTGACTGTATTGATGCAAAACTTGTCCTTTTTAACTCAGTTTCACTTTTTGTGGGCAAAATGAAAAGAATCTCAGCAAAGCAAGTTTTTACATTTTTCATTCCATATGTTCCAGCTTGTTGGGGTGTTTTTTTTCTGTGCTAAGCTTTTGTCTTTTTTTTTTTAGCCTTACGCTACATTGGAAGGATGGCCTAATTGACCAATTATTTTCATTTTTTTAAACAAACATCTATTCGTTATTAATCTATCAGTTAATAACTTCATACCAGTTGAAAGACGCGCAATTTTCCCATGTAACACACAGGAGGTTAGAGAGAGACATTGTATATCAGGAAATTACTTTTTATACATAAGCAGACTAAATATCAGGTACTTAAGCAATTGTACTACATTTGGAGACACTGCCCTTGTAAACTTTTATTGATGTGACAGCATGAAAACACAAATATCCAGTGCACAATTTTAACCTATCCCAAATTAGCAAAGATAAATTAAAAAAATGCACACCAGAGGAAAACTAAAGAATTTTTTTGGTTTTAAATCTGACATTTTTATAATGTACTGTTGCAAGTCAACAAATAGCCATCTGGTATCACAATTAAAAAAGATCTTGAAGAATAGGCTCCAGACATTTTTTATAAAAGTAGTTCTGTAACGCAGTGGTTCCCAAAGTGGGGGTCGCGAGACATTGATAGGGGGTCGTGGAATGTGTCCCAAAATCAAAAACTATGAATAATTCAAGAACATTTTATCTGTTATTGCAATAATAAAAGGGTCAATGACGTGACGTCCCTTTTTTTGTGTCCGAGTGCAATATTTCCTTCCATCATGAATTGAGTATTTCATCACATGTATTTCTTTATTCTATGAAACCTGTGTTATTTGAACACATCTTTAAACTATTAAAATATAACATGTTTTTTTGTGTTTTGGTTCCTCAAACCCCCAAAATGTCAGGTGGTGCAA
>RPOG01004522.1:33124-43512 GCA_008086565.1 Thalassoma bifasciatum | reverse complement strand
AACATGAAATTTTCCTGCTCCAAAAACAGATGATTTCAGGTGGAGAAGTTAATCTGACTGGAAAATCTCCAGATCACACCGGGACACGCAGAGGAGGGAACCAGTGTTTTCTGCGCTTTGACCACCTCTGTTTCAAAACTCAAAGAAAACCCAGACTCTGACGTCTTCCACCTTCAACCACAGACTTTTCTAACACTCACCTCTTTCAGGAAACTTCAGACTAACGTGAAGAAAACCTCAACCCACAAGAATTGTTTCATCCCGAGAGCAGACGCTGGCATCAGACCAACGCAAAACATTCAACACATCTGACCGTTTATTTATCGTACACTTAAAACCTCAGTTCTACACTGCAGAAACTGAAATCTAAGCAAGTCATTATGTCTTATTTTTAGTAAAATGTGTCTTACTATTCTTGATTTGAGCCACATTTACTAGACAAGGTCATAAAAATGTCTCATTTCAAGTTTTTTAAAGACAAAAATGAGGCATCAATAGCTTGTAACAAGTAAAAAAAAATCTGCCAATGGGATAAGATAAAAGATTCTTGTTTTAAGACATCTTTCTAATTTCAAGAAACTTCCCGGGAGAATTCGTCTTATCCCATTGGCAGATTCTTTTGACTTGTTACAAGCAATACACACCTCATTTTTGTCTTAAAAAAAACTTGAAATAAGACATTTTTATGACCTGTTCTGGTGAATGTGGCTCAAATTAAGAACAATAAGACAATTTTTACTACAAATAAGACATAATGACTTGCTTAGATTTCAGTTTTTGTAGTGTAATGAAGTCAGGATGTTGTGTAAAATGCAAATGAAAACAGGAAACAATGATTTGCAAATCCAGTTTAACCTACATTCAACTGAATTCACTACAAAAACAAGGTATTTGTTGTTCAAATTGATAAAAAATTCTCTTCGCTTTTTTTTTTTTTAAATATTCATTCATTTTCTAAAAAGCTGGGACAGGTTCAACAAAAGACTGTGAAAGTTGATGAACGCTGAAAAAACAGCTGTTTGGATCATTCCACAGGTGAACAGGTTGATTTAAACAGGTGAGTGTCATGATTGGGTATAAAAGGAGCATCATCCCCAAAAGGCTCAGTCCTTCACAAGTAAAGATGGAGCCAGGTTCACCACTTTGTCAACAACTGCGTCTCGTTTATCAGGTTGTCAAATTCTTGTTACAAAGAGTTGACGTCCTTAACTACCTAAAGTAGTAGATGTCAGGTATTATAGTAGTTTTCTAAGTCTCTTAGACCTCTTTAGAGACGTGCATTCGTCGTTCCGGGTTTTGGTTGTAACTTACCGGCACTGGAAACTGGGCTCAGGCGGCGCTGCATTAAAAACCCACATAATTGTGTAAAGGATATTAGCACGTGGGCTCAGGAACACTTCAGAAAACCATTGTCAGTTAACACAGTTCATCACTACATCTACAAGTGACAGTTCAAACTCTACCATGCAAAGACAAAGTCAGACATCAACAACACACACAAACGCCGCCGCCAACGGCTTCTCTGAGCCCGAGCTCATCTGAGATGGACTGAGGCAAAGAGGAAAAGTCTGCTGTGGTCTGACGAGTCCACATTTAAACTCTTTTTGGAAATCATAGACGTGGTGTCCTCTGGGCTAAAGAGGAAAAAGACAATCTGGATTGTTCTCAGCACAAAGTTCAAAAGCAGCATCTGTGATGGTATGGGGGTGTGTTAGTGCCCATGGCATCATGGGTAACTGTCCCAGTATCTGTGAAGGCAGCAAATTACGACTTTCCATGTTTGTCCAAAACCTCGTTGTAGACGACGGTAGGTTCTGTGAAACAGAAAAAGTCCCTGCAGGGACTAAATTTCAGCAAGACAATGAAACCAAGACACATTCTGCTCCTGTTACAACAGTGTGGCTCCGTAGTAGAAGAGTGCAGCTACTAGACTGACCTGCCTGCAGTCCAGACCTGTCTCCGAATGAAAATATGTGGAACATTATGAAGCACAAAATACAACAACAGAGACTCAACCTGGACTGTTGATCAACTGAAGTTGTTCATCAACAAGAATGTGAAAGAATTCCAGCTCCAAAGCTTCAACAATTAGTGTCCTCAGTTCACAAACACTGAACGAGTGTTGTTAAAGGAAAAGTGATGTAACAAAGTGGGAAACATGAACCTGTCTCAGCTTTTTGATACGTGTTGCAGGCATCAAATTTAAAATGAGTGAATAAGTTTATTAGTTTGAACAATAAATATCTTGTCTTTGTAGAGAGTTCGATTTAATTTAGATTAAACAGGATTTGAAAATCATTGCTTTTTGTTTTTATTTCTGTTTTCCACAACATCCCAGCCTCATTAGAACTGAGGTTTTATTTGAGGTGACTTTGTTTAACTGAGCTGAATTTATCTGGTGTAGGAGACATTAAAACAAAACAGGAAACTTTCACAACCCTAAACACAGAGTGGATCAGATTTTTTTCCTTTGTTGTGCTCGACATTAATAACGTTTCCTCTTCATCTTTGTTTTTCCGTCCACACCCACCACACACACGTTAATATCTCGTCCTCTCATCATGAAGCAGGATTCATTTCTTTTTTATGATCAAATGTGGAAACGTTTTGTTCTTTTCCTTCCTTTGATGTTGATGTTGCTTGTGACGTAAACACACTTCAGTTTGATTTGGAAAAACTCATTAAAGGTTCATTCTGTGAAATCTGGCGCCTCCTGCTGGCAGCTCCGCACCTCTTCACTCTCTTTTTACTCCTTTTGTCCCAGGCTCTTCAGTGATTGTAATGTGTAGCAACAAACATCAAAAATATCAAAAAAATAATAAATCTCAACCCAGATAATCTGGTTAACTTTTGTAGTCCATATAGAGACACTTTTGTTTTCATTGTTCAAGTTTTTATCTAAGATTATATTTCCTCACAGGAGTAGAGAAGAGTATAAGAAGCTCTTGACCAGATAAAATAAAACATTACATAGATGTCTAACATTTTCTTCTGCATCTTTCAATTCTGAGATAAAAGTTTGTGTTGAGGTGAAACTATTTTTCACAGAATTAAGAGCTTAAATCTAAAGATTCTGACTATTTTCTTAGGATTTTTACTTTTATCTTCTTTTTTTTTTCCACAAAATCAGGATTTTGATCAAAATGTATTAAATTTCTCCACAAAATTATGAGTCAGCTGTTCCTCCAGTATCATAATTTTTGCTCCAACTGTCTCATATTTATCTCATGATCATGAAAAATCCATTTTTGGGGAATTATGACTTTTGTCTTACAATTCTGATTTCTGTTACACAGCTTCTTACATTAATCTTAAATCTTTGTTTTCCACAAAACTGTGAATTAAAACTCAAAATTTTGACTTTTTTCCCCCTGAAAACCTAAATTTAAGGCTTAATATTCTGACTTCTTTCCCAGATTTTAACCTCAAATTTGGACTTTTCCCCTCTGATTTCTTAACTTTATCTCAAAACTCTGACTTTTTTTCTCAGAATTATAAATGTCTTCCCAAATCTTCACCTTATTTCTGAAGAACCATCACTTTTAATTGAATAATTCCATTTTCTTTCCACAGAATTAGGACTCTTTTTTTCCCCAAAGGATTACAAATACAATCTGAAAATTATGACTTTCTTCCTCAGAATTACAACATCCATCTTTAAATCTTATTTCTGTCTCCAGAATTTTGATTTAAAATCTCAAATCTAAGGCTTTTTCACCTCAAAAATCTCCCTTTAATCTTAAAGCGAACCCCGACTGTAAGGACTAACAGGCATGAATATGTTTAATGTTTGTCTCAAACTAGAATTTGTTGTTAAAAGACATAACGAATTGGTTTTTCTTTTTAAAAAAATACAGTTTAAAACACAGTTTCTATCCTTCGGGCGCAGCCATTGTTTTACTGCCGCAATGCATTCTGGGTTGATGACGTAGATTGGTTGCTTGGTGCCGAGCATCTGGATTTGGCCGTTTACTCACTACTAGTCGCCGTAAGTCACAAGGTTTCAGGAGGGAAAAAAACATAATAATGCCACATGTGGCTGCTTTTGGGTGCACTTTTCAGTCCAAAGGAAACAAGGAGACTGATGTTAGTCTGCACAGCTTCCCAAAAGACAAGAAAAGAAGGAAGTTGTGGGAAATCGCTTGTGGGCGTAAACAACTTCTGATGGAGCCGCAGCTATGTTCTGGCCACTTCTCCCCAGAAGCATTTGCTGCATTTAGCCGGCCCATGCTGATGAAAGAGCTGACAGGTGTGGGTCATTATAAACGGAGACTAAAGCCAAATGCTGTGCCGACTATTTTCCAACACAAACCCACAAAACTAGGAGCCCTTTGGTGACTTCAGGCGAGGTCCTGAATATACTTCCTGTATGAGATCCAGCCCGGTGCAACCATATGACATCACTACCCAGACGTTATTGCGGCGTAAACAACAATGGCGGCCTACAGGTGAAAATATTTTTTCTAATTTTATACAAACTAAGATATTTTGAGAGATTTTATCATCGTTCTTATGTAGCTGGAAAAAACACTGATCATTCAGGAAAATGACGTTCTGGTAGCCAGGGTAACTTTTAAGATTACTTTTAGAACCTCTGCTTAAAAAACTTCTGAGATTTTGTTAAATATTCTGTGTGTAATGTTTTTTTTTTTGCAGGCTTGACCTCCAAAATCTTTTAAAGTGGCTCCACTTTTTTTCTGCGCAGGAGCTTTAACGCCTTAAAACTTGAATTTTCAAAACCACCATTTAGGATTCAAACTCTTAAATGTAGATTAACTGACAAAACACTCCACACATGTATGATACAGAAACAAAAGTCTTCATTTGTTCCTGAGATCATGAGTTTCAGTGTTGCAGATTAACTGTGGATGTGTGGTGGTTTTGTTTCGCAGAGCAGGACTAACTCCTGGTGGTCAAACACAGGAACTGCAGAAAGGATTAACCCTGAACTCTTCTTTCTTCTGTGTTAGTGAGTAATCTGATCTGAGAAAGAGAAAACACTGAATGATTGTGCTCCTCTTCAATAAGATCGACCTTTTAAAACCTGCTGAGACATGAGTGAAACTGGAGGAACTGGTTTCTTCCTGATGGTGAGATCGTGGTGTTTTAGAGGAAACTGAGTCAGCTGAGAGATGAGAAAGTGTCGTGAGGACGACCCGCGGCCTCGATTCTCTCAGCAGAGCGGGATGACGGATGAAATAATCTGCTGAGTGGCTTCCTGTGAATTATTAAACTCCTGAAGGAGGCTGGAGAGGAGACGCAGGACTCACTTGGAGAAGCGCTCGGCGATGGCGTTGTTTTTCCCGCGGGAGGAGACGATGGACAGCTCTTTGGCGGTGACCCTCAGAGACTGGGACGCCCACTGTCTGCGGCTGAACGACGAAGACGGAGCGACGGAGGAGGAGGCCATGTTTGCTGCACGTCCGAGCGATCGATCTTTGTTTTCAGGACACGTCGTAACTCTGAGGAGAGAGGACACAAAACAAGAGCAGGTTGAGCCAAAGAGAAACAAAACAAAGGCAAATGAGCCGAGCGGAGGAGGAGAGAGTTGGTTTAAGCTGCTGCACCTTCACAGGGGAGAAAAATCCTTCTCTCTGTGTTTTTAAATTCTTGAATGCACCTTCTGAACACATCTTAGGGTAACTTCCACAAACATAGTTAAACCATAATCTGAAACCCAGAAAGAAAACCCCTCCCCGACCTCCTGGAAGACGTCAAAGTAGCTTCATAAAAAAAAACCTTAGTGAAATGTAAATAAAGTATATGTGTCATTGACAAAAAGAGGGTCTAATTTTAAAAAGTTATTTGAAAATGGATAAAAACATATTTCTGAGAGAAGAATTATGTTTTCTAACAGATTTCAGTAGTTGACCAACATTTCAAAGTTTTTAGGTTCATTATTTTTTAGTATTTTTAATTTGAGCACCCAAAAATGTCAGGTGGCGCAACCAAATATATGAAAATATATTTATATGTTCCTGTTATTTTTTCTGTGTGAATTTATTGGCAAGTATCTCTCAAGTGTCTGTAGTGACTCATACATTTTCATTTTGTGTTTCATTTCTTTTATTTGTGAATAAGATGAATAATTTGATGTTAAAATAACATTTCACATTATTACATTGGTTGTACCACCTGACATGGAAATTGTTCCAGTCACCAATGAAGTGAAAAAACCTTTTTTATCAGTATTTCAGAGAAATCTACAAACTTTTCCACTTGGTCACAAATGTCATTTGGGCTCCTCTGGCTGATGCAGTTTCCTGTTTCCTGTTTTATTCTCTTCACTTTAAAATAAAAGTCTAATGTTACGGTTGCANGCAACCAAATATATGAAAATATATTTATATGTTCCTGTTATTTTTTCTGTGTGAAATTATTGGCAAGTATCTCTCAAGTGTCTGTAGTGACTCATACATTTTCATTTTGTGTTTCATTTCTTTTATTTGTGAATAAGATGAATAATTTGATGTTAAAATAACATTTCACATTATTACATTGGTTGTACCACCTGACATGGAAATTGTTCCAGTCACCAATGAAGTGAAAAAACCTTTTTTATCAGTATTTCAGAGAAATCTACAAACTTTTCCACTTGGTCACAAATGTCATTTGGGCTCCTCTGGCTAATGCAGTTTCCTGTTTNNGAAGAATTATGTTTTCTAACAGATTTCAGTAGTTGACCAACATTTCAAAGTTTTTAGGTTCATTATTTTTTAGTATTTTTAATTTGAGCACCCAAAAATGTCAGGTGGTGCAACCAAATATATGAAAATATATTTATATGTTCCTGTTATTTTTTCTGTGTGAAATTATTGGCAAGTATCTCTCAAGTGTCTGTAGTGACTCATACATTTTCATTTTGTGTGTTTCATTTCTTTTATTTGTGAATAAGATAAATAATTTGATGTTAAAATAACATTTCACATTATTACATTGGTTGTACCACCTGACATGGAAATTGTTCCAGTCACCAATGAAGTGAAAAAACCTTTTTTATCAGTATTTCAGAGAAATCTACAAACTTTTCCACTTGGTCACAAATGTCATTTGGGCTCCTCCGGCTGATGCAGTTTCCTGTTTCCTGTTTTATTCTCTTCACTTTAAAATAAAAGTCTAATGTTACGGTTGCACCACCCTGACATTTGACAAGGTGAAAATTACGGGACAAAAGTTTTTTACATTTCTCAACAGCTTTAAAATTCTTTTTATTTGCAAAGAATGTTTTATTTAAAAAGGTTCAAGCATAAAATAATGCCACTGTATTTTTAATTTCCATTTACAATAACTGACATTCAATTTTTAGAGTTTAATTACTGTGGATACTTGTCAGGACGGTTGCACCACCTGACATTTGGGGGTTTGAGGAACCAAAACACAAAAAAACATGTTATATTTTAATAGTTTAAAGATGTGTTCAAATAACACAGGTTTCATAGAATAAAGAAATACATGTGATGAAATACTCAATTCATGATGTAAGGAAATATTACACTCGGACACAAAAAAAGGGACGTCAAGTCATTGACCCAAATATCAATGGTCTGAGAAAACCTGGAGGAGGATACGTCCAGGAAATAAAAGGAAGTTTGGTCATCGTTGTTAAATACCAGCTTCCGTGCTCACGCTGCAGCTTTTCAAAGTGCAAACCTCCCTCAGGAATCAATACTTTTTGCCACATCACAGGTTTGAGTGTGTGTCACCAGCGCAGCGCGGACCAGCCCTCAGTCTGAGTCAGAAAGTCAATAAAGCGAATCACACAGTCATTGACCATCTGTTCTCGCTCTGAGCCTCCGGGGGCGACTTCAACGCTGCAGACGAGACACCTGATCCCCCGCTTCATCACAAACTCCTCTTCTGTTGCACAAACACTTAAACACTTTCACAACACTCATCGTCACAGCGCGTCGCTACCTGCTCCTGCTCTTCTGCAACTTTTCAGCCCCCGGGCGCAGCGACAAGCAGACGCACGCAGCAGAAACAGCGTCAGCGTACGACTAATAACTGTCATCTGTGAGTTACACACGCTCCGGGTGAGGCGGACAAAGAGGGCGACTAGCGGATGGTGACGTCGTGGCCCGCGGGGGCTCCACGTCACTCAGCAGGTGGACTATTGTCAGCGTCTGTCAAGTTAGAGACCGGATCGTTAAAGTATAAAAGACGGAGTTCTTTGTGATAAATACTCTCAGACAGGATTGTTTAGGTGACATCACAGAATTTATTTACACCTTCCTTTATCTACAAAGAGCAAAACTTATATGAAACAAAAACCTTCACAGCTTTTCTCTTCAATCGTTTCTGTTAAATCCACAGAAATTTTAGCTTTTGTAATATCAGAAAGTCATGATTTTTTTTTTTTCTTTTCAATTTCTAAGAGCTGAAACAACAAAGTAGAATCTTTAGGCTTCAGAATTTCAAGACAAGTGAATTAAAAAAAAAAAAATTGACAAAAGAAGCCAATAGATTATAGCCATAATATTATGGTTGACATGATTTTAGTTGCACTATTGGACACTGATGTTTTAAATTATTCAGCTGTTTTTTTGAAAATGTGTTGAATCAATATAAAAACAAACCCACTGGAATAAAACAGTGGTACAAAAGGGACACTGCAGGGCTTTATTTTTGTTTATTTATTTATTTATTTTATCCAAAAACTATACAACCAGTAACTGCATAATATACATAAATATACATAATGTGTAGGATAAAAGCTGATTTATTTCCCCCCAAGATGCATTTTTTCTGATGTTTTTCCAACAACTAGTCACTAGTTTTAATTCAGAGCTGAACAATTTGCAGAAATAAACTAATTGCGATTATTTTTTTTAATCATTTTTAGGTTTCCCATCTTATGCGTTGTTCAAGAAACAGAAGTAAGAATGATTTTTATGAAGTTTATTTGTAGCATTTTTTGCTGCTTTCTGATTATTTTCCAAATTTTCTCCCAGTATTCACTCCTTTTCACCCATTGTTGAAGCTTTCTGGTCACTTTTGTCACCATAAAACTCATTTTTATTTGCATTTCTTGCCATTTTTGCCACTTTTCACCACTAAGATTGTGTCTCTTAAAAATGTATTTTTCAATGATTTGGCTCTTTGTGTTGATTAAAGCTGGTTTAGAGCAGAAATTATCTATTGTAGGAAAATTTTGTCTAGTATTCTGACACATTTCAGGTTAAAGAAATGTCAAACTGTCTGCGATAGAGATCTACTTTTTAGAAAAAGAGACGTCACAGGGGTCTAAGTACTCGTTAAATATGGTGACAAAGACGAGCATCAGACTTAAAGGTCAGTGCTAAGGGAAGTGAAAGCACCATGGGGTCATTGTTTTTAAAAACAGCACCAGTAATAACAATCTGGGGAAAAAAATAAGATTTTGCGAGCACCTACGGTGGCCAGGAGGCTTCAGACTGTTAGTACATTAAAAATGCTAAGACACAACCTAATCAACAAAATATGGAAACTGAACAACACAACAGAAGTAAAGCCAAAATGAAAGTTTAAAAAGTTTTTTTTAACGGTTTTCTAACTGAAATTTGTCCTGACAGACACAGCAAAGTTGTGAAAGTAAGTGACGCATTGTTTTCTTTTTTTTAAGCTTAGCAATGGGGTCAATGACGTGACGTCCCCTTTTTTTGTGTCCGAGTGCAATATTTCCTTCCATCATGAATTGAGTATTTCATCACATGTATTTCTTTATTCTATGAAACCTGACAATAAACTTGTGTAGAAATTTGATAATTTTATATTGTACAAAAAAACACAAAACCAAGGAGTTTGGGGGTTTTACAGTCCACCACGTTGGCACCTGACAAGTATCCACAGTAATTAAACTCTAAAAATTGAATGTCAGTTATTGTAAATGGAAATTAAAAATACAGTGGCATTATTTTATGCTTTGACCTTTTTAAATAAAACATTCTTTGCAAATAAAAAGAATTTTAAAGCTGATGAGAAATTTAAAAAACTTTTGTCCCGTAATTTTCACCTTGTCAAATGTCAGGGTGGTGCAACCGTAACATTAGACTTTTATTTTAAAGTGAAGAGAATAAAACAGGAAACAGGAAACTGCATCAGCCAGAGGAGCCCAAATGACATTTGTGACCAAGTGGAAAAGTTTGTAGATTTCTCTGAAATACTGATAAAAAAGGTTTTTTCACTTCATTGGTGACTGGAACAATTTCCATGTCAGGTGGTACAACCAATGTAATAATGTGAAATGTTATTTTAACATCAAATTATTTATCTTATTCACAAATAAAAGAAATGAAACACACAAAATGAAAATGTATGAGTCACTACAGACACTTGAGAGATACTTGCCAATAATTTCACACAGAAAAAATAACAGGAACATATAAATATATTTTCATATATTTGGTTGC
>RPOG01004522.1:0-32773 GCA_008086565.1 Thalassoma bifasciatum | reverse complement strand
CTGTTAGCTCACAAGGAAAAACAACATTCCCTACCTGAGCTCAATCAGCTGTTTTACTCCCACACGGCGAGTTTCTGTCAGATCATCCACTGCACGTACATCCACTTCTCTTTTCACCCCTCAGCTGCTTCCACTAACGCTTTTGAGTGAGGAAAAGGAAGTAGGAGGAGTCAAACTACTCCCATTTAACTCCTCTCAGCCAATAATAACGCCGTACTCGCTCCCACCTGGCAGGTACGAGCTCTCTCTCTCTCCTCCCTCGTCCAATAGCGGCTCGTTGGGGGTTCAGCGCGAGTGCAGAGTAACATGGAGGAATGTGAGACGAGCAGCCCGAGGGCCCGGCGGCGTTGAGCAACATGGCAGACAGGCAGCATGGAGGGGGGAGGAGGAGGAGGGAGGCTGAGGAGAGGGGGAGGGGGGAGTCCCACAGCGGATTCCTGGAAGCTGAGCAAAAAAAAACGCAGACGACTGACTGACTGCCTACTTTTCACAAGGTCAAGACTTTAGAGGATGTGACTCATTCTCAGAGCTGCCAAGAAGAGAAAAGAGATGATTAGAAGTTTCTTTAAGGATTAAAACAAAGGGATGAGAAGAGAGGGAGAGAAACAAACAGACAAAAGTGTGGGAAAATAAGATCTAAAGGTTGGATTTACATTTCCTAGAAGTCAGGTGATCACACAATCACAACAAAGTTCAAAGACTTCTGCCAACTTTTCCCTGCTTTTTTTTTTTTTTTTTAGATTTTCTGTCTGTAAATTAGGGATGAATGATTTCAGAAAAAGATCTAATTGCGATTTTTCTGGCAGATACAGCGATTTTAATTCGATTCACAATTTTCTTCATACCAAGCGTCAGTGAAGTTTTCACAATGTACAGTAACATTTACAAACTTGACAGAAAATTACATCAAACTATTGAAACATCAAAAGCTTTTACTCTAATGTGAGGATGAAAATGAAAACTGAAGGTAAGAATTGTTTCAAACTTTTAAATAAAAGGTCAATATTTTAATATAAAAAGTGAAAATTTTTCAGAAATAAAGACAAAATTCTGAGACAAAAAGTCAAGATTTTGAGATTAAACTTCTTAAGTTTAAGAAATCAGTTTAAGTTTATGTGAAAAAAAGCACAAACTTTCTAATTTAAGGTCAAAATTTTAAGATGACAAAAGTTTAAGATAAAAAGTTTAATTTAGAAATAAAGGCAGGTTTTGGGACGCAGATGGCAGGTTTGCCCACAAGCGGGTGGCCCAGGTTCGAATCCTGCATGTGGCCTGTTTCCTGCATGTCAATCCCCACTCTCTCCCCCTTTCCTGCTCTATCCACTGTCCTCCTCTATCCAATTAAAGGCAGAAAAGCTCAAAAAAATATCTTAAAACAAAAGAAATAAAGGCAGGTTTTGAAATAAAAAGTTGAAATTTTGATAAAGAAAGTCAAAATTCTAAGATTTAAGTCTGAATTATGAGAAATAAATACAGAAGCAAAAAAAAATAAAAAAGGAGATTTTTCCATAAGTTGTCGAATTTTGACTCTTCTCAAAACCTAACACCCATTCCTGCTTTTTCTCAACCGGATTTTTTAAATTGTATTTTTAGCTCTAAAAACTGAAGAACAGAAAGAGCTATCTTTGACTCTTAACTTTTAAAAATTATGTCGCGCAAAGTTTCCTAAAATGTGTCAAGTTAAATTAAATTAAATCAACAACAATCCCAAAGAAAAAGGGATCTTTCTTTAAAAAATGATGAAATGTGAGAAACGATCCCACAAACTGTTTGGAGTAATGTTTTCAAAGAGAAACCAAACGGTTGAACTCGGCTGTCAAACACTATCATCCTTAGACGTTTTCTTTTATTCTCAGTGGTGCATTAAGGTGGAGCTGAGCTCTGCGGTGGCCTCAGAGACTTTCTGCTCCATCAGTGTCACGTTAACAGCGAGTCGGTCTAATCCCAAACACATGACGGCTGAGGAGAGGGGCCGGTTTGATCTCAGCTCTTCTCTCAGGAAGCCTGAGAACGACGGGTCAGAGCTCCACTTACTGATCACATCACTTTCTGTTTTCTTTTTTTTCAGGTGGAGACAGGTGATAAACACAGATTTTTCTGGCTTTGGAGTTACAGCTTCTCTTTTTAAGCATCTATCCCATAAGTTTTAAGTATCATGAAGTGAAAAAAAAACTCTGTACTAAGGCTGGACGATTAATCGCAAATCAGATGTAACTGCAATATGTCCAATTGCAATATTCAGTGCAATATTTCTATATCTGAAATGTGTCAAAATATCAGCTACATTTTTTTCAGCAGATTTTTTCTGCTCTACACTCGAGTTACTCAACTAAAATGACAAACTGTTAGAAACTACTTTTAAAAAAGAAACAATCTATGTGGAAAAAAAGAGGCAAAAACAGCAAAAAGCAACAAAAATTGACAAATAAATTGGGATAAAACACTCAAGAAGTAGCAAATGATCCAAAAGTGGCAGAAAAAGATTGAAAAGTGACTAAAATGGCAAAAAAAGCAACAAAAAATTTGCAAGAAATTTGTTGGAGGAAATTTTAAGAAGCAAAAATGGTGAAAAAATGCGTTAAAAACTGTGAAAAGTAGTAAAAATGGTCAAATTCAACAAAAATGGCAAGAAAGTTGGGAGTAAACCTGGAAAAAAAAGTCAGTTTGTTGCAAAATAATGATCCAAAAGTGTCAAAAAGAGTGAAAAGTGTCAAAAATTGGCAAAAAAAACAAAACAAAAAAATTCAATTTTGATTTTATTTTTATTTCATAGAAGGACTTTAAAAAGTGCAAAAGGCTGATACATAAAAAAGTTAGCTAAGAAAGTTGCATTTCCTGACAGCCAATGCATCAAAATGCTGAAGGTGACAATTGCTAAATAAAGCTAAATATGTGAAATAAAATAGCTGAAAATTGTTGAGAAAAGCTCAATGTGAAAAAAATGAAATCAGTAGGTCAAAGCTAGAAAAGTTAAACAGCAAAAAGCAACAAAAATTGACACATAAATTGGGATAAAACACTCAAGAAGTAGCAAATGGTCCAAAAGTGGCAGAAAAAGATTGAAAAGTGACAAAAATGACCAAAAAGCAACAAAAAATTTGCAAGAAATTTGTTGGAGGAAATTTTAACGAATTCAAAAAGAAGCAAAAATCGTGAAAAATGCGATTCAAAACTGTGAAAAGTAGAACAAATGGTCAAATTCAACAAAAATGGCAAGAAAGTTGAGAGTAAACCTGGAAAAAAAGTCAGTTTGTTGCAAAATAATGATCCAAAAGTGGCAAAAAGAGTGAAAAGTGTCAAAAATCGGCAAACAAAAAAAAAATTGGGGCTAAACCTGGAAATAGTGAGAAGGTACAAAGAATTAGCATGAAAAAATTTAAGGAAACTTTAAAAAAAACTCTGAAAGGAGCAAAAATGGTGGAAAAATTGACAAAAACAGTGAACAGTGGCAAAAATGTCCAAGGTCAAAGTTTGGATTAAACTTGGAAAATAGGTGTGTTGCAAAAAAATGGTCCTAAAGTGGCAAAAAAGAAGTGAAAAGTTACCAAAATGAATGAAAATCAGTCCCAGTTGAAGTGCTTGTGGGTTTTTGTTGTTGTTGTTTATGTAACTTTGCATGTCCAACAATTTGTTTGTTTAAAAACACGTAAGATGAGAACTGAGAAATTATCACACAAAAAAATTATTTATATTTTTGCAAATCGTTCAGCTCTACTTTAAAGTAACAGCTTCTCTATTTAAGCATCTATCCTGGAAGTCTAAAGTATAATGAGCTTAAAAAAAAACCCTGTACCCATCTATACCCATGAACACCTTACACCAGTGATTCCCAACCTGTGGTCCGTGGCCCCCTGGTGGGCCGCGGAGATATTGCAAGTGGGCCGCCAAATCATTTTCAAAATAGTCTGAGTTTTAATGAAGGGTAATTATATAAAGATACAAATGTACAGAATAATGTTTAAATATTAAAACTTGGTTACATTTGTAAGGACATTCAACATGTTCAAACGTTTGTATATAAGAAAAGTCCTTGAAGAGGGCAAGTTAACCCTTGGGGGTCGATGGACACGCGGGAGCGTCCAAATGATGTGACCGATTTTAAGACGAAGTGGGAGCAAGAAGCAGCCTCGCTGAATCACGGTTTCAACTTCTGTTGAAAGTGTAGATATAAAACTATTTGCCAGTTTTTGAATTGTGTTGATAAGTGAAGTAAATCCAGAGATATCATGAATCATATATGCCCTACTTTTTATTGACTATTGTGGCGTTCAGTGCAGCATGAGACGGTAAAAAGTAGAGATTCTGTTGAGGGCGAGCCGTAAGTCCTAGCAAACAAATATCTCTCTCTCTCTCTCTCTCCCACACACACACATACACACGCGCACAAAAACACTATACTATTTTCCTATTGGGTGAAAGTGCACAACATCAGCCAATCACAAAAATTGTATGGTTGCTATGAGTGTGGGGAAGATTTTGAGTGACGGACTCGGTAGCGGAATAGCGAGTGAAATTGAGGCAGATTTGTGAGATTTACTGTGTTTTGATGAGAGACAGGTCCAAGAGAAGGAGTGAGGACTTTGAGTAGAGGTTGATCTGTCTTTTGTTTTGAATGAGGATTGAAATGAGGATGAGGATGTGTGCACACAGCATCTAACTTGGGGGTCAGTGTGGCACAGATAACTTTGTGAAATATTTTTGTAACTACTGATGGTTTGTAGTTAGTTGTTAATTTTTGTACAAAAACGCCTGGATATTCCCTTTATTTTATGTAAATAGTAATATATAAGAAGGTTTTTTTTTCTAAATTTGGACTTTTTTAGAATTTACAATTCAAATTTGCATTCTAAGTTATGAAAATTATTTTTTACGTATGTCTGTGGGTGTGGCTCCTGATGGTTTGTAATAGTTGTGCAAAAATGCCTGGAAATTTCCTTCATTTCTATGCAAACAGTTGTATATTACAGTGTTTAATGATTAATATTTACATTGTTTTTTAACATTTACATTGTATTTTGTCATTTTAAGTTATGAAAAGCTAAGCAATGTTTACGAACACCAGGGATCTCGTTTTTTTAGTTTGAAAAAGAATGAGCCTAAAACATTTTAAAACGTTAAAATCCAGGTCACACGAGTGTGTCAAACATTTTTACTCATCTATACTCATTTAAGTTTGTCCACCCCAACACGACTTTTTTTCCTATGGTTCGTTCCGGTCCGTTTGTCAAAAATTCCACAAATATGAAGGTAAAATCAAAAGTAGGCAAAAACGGCCAACTGACCCCTTGACCCCAGAGGGTTAAAGCCCAACATGTAACATGACCCCAAATTTAACAAAACCCTGAAATTTGATTAAACAAATGTTGTATATCCCAAGACTATAATCACTGACCCAACATTTAACAAGTTGTTATATCGTGGGCAAATAACTATCACCTTCTGGGCTCAGCATCTGTTATATCATTGACCAGTTATCACATTTGAGGTTTTAGTACATTTTTTTTCTTACATTTTGGGTCTTTGTTACAAATCAAGCGCTAACAAGTCACTATACAGCCCCCATGATTATATGGTCAGAGGTGGGCCGCGAAAAATTTTTGAGACTTAAAAGTGGACCCTGAATTGGAAAAGGTTGGGAACCACTGCCTTACACCTCAGGCTGTGACCTTCAGTAAAGACTCAATGATGAGATAATCTCTTTCATCGAGCTCCTCTCAGGTATGAACTCATCGGCACAGATCAGCGTCTGTTTGTGACTCACGGTGACGTTACGAAAGAAAAAAAAAGAGTCAAACCTCACAGGAGAAAATCACAAGTTTGGACAAAGAGTGAGAGAAAATGCTGCGAGCAGATTCTTCCCATGACATGTTGTAATATCTGCAGGCTGAGTAAGACGCGCTGTAGGGGGGAGTTTATCATGTATGTTTACAGGTCGCTGGGAGTTTAAATAAACTGTTGTGTAATATCTTCTACGGCTCCAGACAAACTGTCTCAAGTCTGAGACGTTAAACCTCTGAGGACGACGACCACGGAGACACAAACAAAAGATACCGGCGACAGGGCACGTTCTGGAAACAAATCAGTTTCACCAACTGATAAAAAGACATAACTCTGAGATAAAAAGTGAGATTTTTGGGATTAAAAGACAAAACTAAGAGATAGAAAGTCACATCCAGCTCTGTGAGTGTTTATTCTGCAGGAAAAGTGAATTTAAATTCCTTCTGTCACACTCACAGAGGCAACAAACAAACACCCTTTTCTGTTTATCTGCTGAAGTTACATTTATTTATGGTCATTTCCCAGCAAAAATAAAGAATCAAACATTTTTCCCTGTCAAAAGTTGAGAATGGATATGAGGGGAAAAAATAGGGACGAATAAAAGATTGAGAAAATTAATCATCTAGGGCAGTGATTCTCAAACCCTGTTAATTTTTCAAAAAAAGTTGATGTTCAATTAAATCTGAGACAATAAACTAAAGGATGGATGGCATGAAAAAATATCCAGTTTTATCACAAAAACTCGGGATAAGCAGAAAAATAATTTGCTATCTTAAGAAAATGAGGAAATCTACAGTAGAAAATCAAGACCTTTACGGGCTTCGGTAGAAAACGGCTTTATCGTGACTCTAAAATGTTTTTAAGACATCAAAATTCTTGAATTTGTGATTTAATTTTGGTTTTATTTTTATATCATAGAAGGACTTTAAAAAGTGCAAAAGGCTGATACATAAAAAAAAGTTAGCTAAGAAAATTGCATTTCCTTACAGCAAATGCATCAAAATGCTGAAGGTGAAAATTGCTAAATAAAGCTAAATATGTGAAATAAAAAATGAAATCAGTAAGTCAAAGCTAGAAAAGTTAAATTTGAAGAAAAAATAGAGATAGAAAAATGAAGAATGCATTGGGAAAGGAGAAATAATGAATTGCAGAAGGAGAAAGTTGACTATAAAAGCAGTAAAATAACAGAGAGGAAGAAGTTAAAGTAGCGTGAAATGGTAGAAAAAACGATCAAATCAAGGGACAGAGGGAAAGAAAAAAATAAAAAAGGGAATAAGAAAAGAGTAAAGAGTTAAATGAAGTTATTTAAGCAAAGAGGAATTATTATTTTAAAGGTGCATGAAATTAAAGGCGGCATGAAGGAGTGAAAAAGGAACAAATAGGGAGGGAAAAATCAGTATTTCAATATAATAATTAAGTAAAAGTTCAATATGCTGAAATGCTGAGTCAGCATTTCAACATAATTAGTGGCTAAAAACCACAAACGTTTGTTTACAGTAGCGAAGTGTCACCACACGGTGGCGCTACAGGCAAAGAAAACACGATTCACTCCATCTGGTCAAAAGTTAAACTTTCTAAATCCGCCTCCTGTGTCTGTGTTTACTTTGTCTGATGTTAAATCTCTGTGACAGGTTAAATAGTCCGTGTGTCTGCGGAGTTAGCAAACATTTGTTCAGACAGGTGTTCTCAGACTGACACAGGTGAGCTCTGACTCACGCGCTAGTCTCGACAGGAAAACGCTGATTTATGATGAAAACTGTTGTTAACGGAAGTTTTCTGCCTCCGCTGGGTTTCACTCTGAGTTCTTACTCACCTGAGCAGGTGCTTCAGCAGGAACTAACTCCTCTCTCTCAGGTGGAAGCTCAGAATAACGGGCGGCGCAGTGATACATCAATTAACGGCTCATTTATCAACGATGATGTCATCGAGATAGTCGGACTGTATCCTTCCGCCGGTTGGCCGTTTGTCAGCGCATTGATTCACCGCATAAACAAACTAGTCCGCTGTCTATGGTTATTTAATGATACATAAGTCAAACAAAAATTAAATAAAAATACTAAAAGATATTTGGTAATGCAATACAGTACTTTCGACTAATTTTATTGAGTTGAATAGAAACAGCGAGTTAACAAAAAGTCAAAAGTTTAAGAGCACAAAGGGGACGCTTGACCTCATTGAAAAATAATAATATGAAATAATGTAACTCATACAGAAGAGATAAAAACTCAATGTTTTGGACTTAAAAGACAAAATTCTGAGAAAAAAAGTCAAAATAATGAGTTGGTGGATCAAATTTCTGTGGTGGCTGTGTAAATTTCTGAGCCAGAATCAAAGGTTTGAATCTTTTAACCTTAATTTTACGAAAAATTGTGAAATTATGAGGTAGTATGTCATAGTTTTGTGACAGAAAGTCAAATGTTGAGAATGTTAGTCATAGTGATGAGATGATAAGTCAAAATTGTTAAAAAGTTTGTGATTTTATGAGATAAATAGTAAAGGTTAAAGATTTTTACTCGTAATTACAGCTATAGATGTTATAATTATGCCTTTTTTTATTAAATATTTTTATTGTTGAACAATCTTAATTAAGTCATCATGTTTCCCTCTGTTTGCTGGAGGTAAAGAAACCCACTTCTGACAGCTTTAAGAGTAATAAATAAACAAATAATAATAAAAAACTGGCTCTTTTGAGATTTTTTTTCCCCATATTCAGTCTTAATCTTGAGAAAAGTGAAATGTATGAGACAAAAAGTAAGCATCTCAACATTTCATCTCAAAGTTTCCACTTTAATCTCATAATTTTGACTTTTTAATTACTTTGTTTCTCATAAATTTGTCTTGATTATTTCAAATTTTGAAAAAAAAAAGACTTTTTATCTTACAATTTTTCACTTTTTTTTTCAAACTTTTGACATAAATTGGGCCCAAAAAAATAAAAATAAATAATAATAATTGGTTTTCTTTTATTGTATGCTTTAGTCCATCAGGGGGCGTCCTGACACTGAAATGAAAACATGGAGCTAGTTTGTAATGTAATGTTTTTTAAGTGCCACAAGATGGCGGGAAACAACTATCTATCCATCTTTCTATCTGTCTGCCTATCCATCCATCCATCCATCTATATAATCTTGGATATTTTTGTTGAACGTTTGGCCTCAGCTTCCTCTCATTTCACATACCTGGCAGTTCACCTCTGTAGTTACTCACCTCATATGTCCTGCAGCTTCATTCTCCATTTCTATATTTAGTTTGTTTTGTTGCTTTGACAACATTTAAAACACACACTCCCAAAAAAAAAAGTCCCAACTTGAATGTTACAGTTTCAGAGACAGAATGAAAAGATGTTTTATGTCTTATGAGGCTTTGAAAGGAGACAGAGATCTTGTAGTTTGGCTCAAGAGTGGAAAATATTCAGGAGGCAGTGTTGCATCATGGGAATTGTAGTTTTTTAACATTAACTGACTTTTTATATCTTCTTGTGCAAACCTTGGATTAACTTTAACAGCATTCTCAACAAAGACTTTGTGTTATAATATGATGCAGTTTGCACCTTTAAGTACAGATTATAGTGGATTAAGAGCGTAATATCCTTCTTTAAATCTTCTTTTCTCTCAAGGTAACTATTAGCAGCTTCTAGTTTACAGTCACCAACATCTCAGGAATCTATTTTTCATCGAGGACTTTGGGAACTGAAGACTTTGTGCCAAACTGTGATACAAATAATTCAAAGATGTTACAAATAAAAAAAGCACAAAGTTTCCACAGTGATCAAGACCTTTTTCTACTAAATACAATCTGATTATTTGTTCATTTGCTGTTGTCGACTACGTGTACAATGTGTAGTCAAGCAAGTCAACTCAAGTGTGACTTTCTTAAATGAAGTCGAAACTTCCTCTCACACTGTCTTTTGTAGGGTCTTGGTGGGCAGAGGAAGTACGTACATACCTTATCGACGTCGAGATTTTCCGTAGGGTCCGAACAGTCACACGTCTACACCCCCACCACACACACACACACACACACATATACAAACACTCATACACACACACACACACACCGTATGACCTTCCTTCATGGCAGCTCCCTGCCTCCTTTGCCCCTCGTGTTATAAATTTCCTACTCAGCAGGAACGCAACAACAACATGTGGACTTTAAGCTTCCCGTGTTCACAGCTAAAGACTAATGCAGTATTTACTGTTAATAACATAAAGACTTCACGGAGGGAGATCATGAGGGAACTATTACACCCAACTTATCAATCAGTCACTCTTTCATGCAGTAATTAGCTCAGTACAGGTATTTAAGCATGCACATGTGGGCTTATAAAACTAAAATGGCAGTAAAAATACATCGTAACGACTCCTTCGGTGAAGAAATGATCATTTGTAAATGTATTTAGATTTAAAACCCCAGGCTGTAAACGGGTTTGTTTTTGCGTGGGTGTTAATGGACTTCATGTGCTTTTAGAGCCACTCTTGTTTGACTGGATGACTCATAACTTGGTTGGTTTGTAAACTAATTAGGCAGACCACTATGGGTTAAGTTGTTATAGCTGTTAACTGCTCAGTTTGTTGGTCGTTTATCAGTTGGTTGGCTGGTTTAATGATTGATGAGTTGGATAAGTTAGGAAAATTTTAAGTCCAATTGAAGTTTAATGGTTAAGTGGTTGAGTAGTTGGTTGGATTGTTTGTCTCTTTGTTGGTTGGTTGATTGGTTGGTTGAAGTTTAAGAGAGATTATCAGATTGTTAGTTTGTTATTAGGTTGGTTAGTTAAGGATTGGTTGGTTAGCCCTTATATGAAGCTTTGTATTCTATTCTTTGTGGTTGGTCACTTGGTAATTGGTTTGTTTTTCTATAAGTTTGGTAACTTTGTTGGTTGACTGGTTGGTGTAATTTGGTGCAGTTGGTTGCCTTAGTGGTCGCTTAGTTTTGTGTTTGTTTGTTTTTTTGTTGGGTAATGATTGGTTAGATTCTTGGTATGTTTATGTACTCCGGGTAAGTTTGGTCACTGAGTTGGTTGGTTGGTTGGATTGTTGATTGGATGGTTGCTGAGTGGGATCATTGGTTGGTTGGTTGGTGTTTTATAAAGTTTTGAGTTCATTGATTGGTTGACCAGTTGGATGGGTGGTTGCTGATTCATTGTGTAGAAGGTTGATTAACTGGTCAAATTTGTTTGATCTTTAGTAGGTTGGTTAGTTAACAGCTATTTGGTTAGGCTTTATAATAAATGATTGTTTTCTAGTCCCAGGTTGGTTCGTGAGTTGATTTTGATTGTTTCTTATCTGGTTGGGGTTTTTTTTTGGTTGAGTAGTTGTTGGGTAAGTTTATTGTTGATTGGTTGATGTAATAGTTCATTGACCCATTGGTTGGTTTAACTGGGTTATTGGTCAGTTAGGTTGTTGGTTGGTTTCTCAGGTGGTTTGGTAGTTGGTCAGCTTTTTTGGTGGTAAGTTGATAAGTTGGTTCAGCATTGTTTGGTTGGGCCTTTCATGGTTGGTTGGCTTGTAGGTTAAGGGTTTTTCTGTGCAATATGGTTGGTTGACTGGTATGTCAGATGGCTTATTTGTAATTTTTTGTTGAATGGTTGTTCTAATTTTTCATTTTCAAACAACTAGAAAACAAACCAACTGTGTCTTTGTCTTATGTCTTTTGTTGATGGTTGAGTTTAAAGTCTTGGCCCTGGTCTTCTTTTATGCTGTTTATCTGTTGGTGGGTTTTATGGTTGGTTGGTTTGTTTGTTAACTGGTTGGTTTTTGGTTGGCTCTTTCTATCCAATCACTATATCCCGTCACCAACAATGTCAGCATCATAACTCTTTGTTTGTTAAATGTGAATGATCCATCAACGTCTACACAGCACCTTGACCTTTAGCTAGTTGAGATGAAGCCTCAGACAGGCTGTTTAACTTCCAACCACCAACCAAAGTCATAACACTAATCCAATGTGACTTCCTTTCTGCGCTTGTTTTATGTAAACACTTGCTGTTGCTGCCTGATAGATAAATTAGTGAAACCTATTATCTCTTTATTCATCATTTCCTTTCTTTTGGTAGTCAAATGTATCAATCATTCACTTAAAAAAAGGCTATTTTGTGCATCGTGCTGTCAATCATCTGGTCAAAAACCAGCAATCTTACAGAAAGGCATCAAAGATTATAAAAGAGAAGGTGTCAATCTTGTTGCTGTAGTCCCTGTTAGCTATTTTAGATCATCAGGAGGCATCATTTTGAATTTTTGTTGGTTTCGTAACCTGTGGAAAAAACACCCACAGGAGCTTTAAAAGTCAAGTTGAATTTATCCGTAGCAGAAAATCTCAAAGGGTAACTGGTGACAGATTACGCGGAGTGACATTCCTAACGATCTATAACAAAGAAGCTAAATCACTGCCACAAGTACACACTTTGTGACACACCTGTCAGGTATTTGATTGTTTTGACTGTGGCATATTTACACTCTACCTCAGAGAGTTTTTTTTTTTCAGGTCAGGGACGTGTAAACATACGTAAATACGCTTACATGAGAGCTTGTCTGTGTTTGAACATGTATGTACACATTTGGGCTGCGTCTGTGTGTAAGTATGTGTGTTTGTTTTACTCTGCAGGACACGTACAGTAAAGGACCTTGACATTAAATAGCTGCCGTGAAAGTCGTGTCTGTGTGTAACATGAAAGGCAGGATGCCAGCACATACGCAGAAACACATGTTCACATTAGAAGGAAAAAATCCTCGACCTAGTTTTGGGGACATTGTAGCTCCACCTCTGCTGTGATTGGAGGATTCTGCATGTGTGTTTAATGTCCTTTTCCATGCAGCAAACGTCACAAAGAAAATAAAAAAAGAAACAGAGTGTGTAGTGGTTTGATCCCAAACAATCTGCGGTTGATTATTTGTACCATTCGGTGAGTTAAAACCGGCTGTTGTGAACAAAGTGTACTCACTAAAGTTGGATCTGGTTTGAATTAAGTTTTATTTGTTTTTGTTGTTGTTTTGGCCGAGAGGAGCACATTCCTAACTTTTACTGTTACTGTGGTAAACTTATCATTCTGCTTGTTAAATGCGGGCCTTACTTTTCCAGTGTCAGAGGAATCAGCATCTCCCTGCTGCTCGTGTTCAACGTTATCTTCATCCTCATCAGGAAACACAAATGTTCCATCAATCAGTATGTTCATCTTTCTGATTCTTTGTTAGTCTGTTTATTCATATATGCTTTTGGTTATTTATAGGAAGTTTGCTTCATTAAAGAGCAAAGTCAGTTAGTTGGTGGGTTTATTGCTTTAATTTAAAATGGGTCTGTTGCTTTTTTTTTGTTTTTGTTGGATGATGTATGAGTTGGGTTGGTTGATTAGTTCATACATTTGTCAGTTTGTTACAGTTGTTTGTTGGTTGGTCAGTTGATTTGTTATTTTCCTTCTTTGGTTCATTCTTTAATTGAGGGTTCTGGTGGTTTCTTGGTAAGATTGTAATGCTCAACATGACAGTTGGTCTTTTGTCTGGTTGGTTGATTAGTTGGTTGGTTGGACGGTTTCTACAAATGGTTGGTTAGTAGGGTGTTCGGTTGGTTTGACATTCAAATTGGAGCAAGTTGGCTGATTGAGTTTTGAGTTTTGAGTTAGTTGGTTGGTTGGTTGAATAGCTGAAAAATTAAATAGTTGATTGATTGAATATTCAGTTGCTGAGTTGGATTGTCGATTGGCTGGTTAGATGGATTGTCCATCGGTTGGTTACTGAGTTGGTTGATCAGTTGGTTGGATTATTGATTGGTTGGTAGGTTGGTTGGTAGGCTGGTTGGTTGGTTTGCAGGTTGGTTGGATGGATTGTTGACCAGTTGGTTGCTGAGTTGGTTGATTAGTTGGTTGATTGTTGATTGGTTGTTAGGTTGGTTGGTTGTTAGGTTGGTTGGTTGGATGGATTGTTGGTTGGTTGGTTTATTAGTTGGTTGGTTGGTTGGTGGGTTAGATGGATTGTTGGATGGATTGTTGGTTGGTTGGTTGTTAGGTTGGTTGGTTGGATGAATTGTTGACCGGCTGGTTGCTGAGTTTGTTGGTAGGTCGGATGGATTGTCAGTTGGTTGGTTGCTCAGTTGGTTGATTGGTTGGTTGGATGGTGATTGATTGATTGGTTGGTTGGATGTATTGTTATTTGGTTGGTAGGTTGGTTGGTTGTTAGGTTGGTTTATTAGTTGGTTGGTGGGTTAGATGGATTGTTGGATGGATTGTTGGTTGGTTGGTTGGTTGTTAGGTTGGTTGGTTGGATGAATTGTTGACCGGCTGGTTGCTGAGTTGGTTGGTAGGTCGGATGGATTGTCAGTTGGTTGGTTGCTCAGTTGGTTGATTGGTTGGTTGGATGGATGGTGATTGGTTGATTGGTTGGTTGGATGTATTGTTATTTGGTTGGTAGGTTGGTTGGTTGGTTGATCTTTAATTTTTTAAATTTATAGTTCATTGACTGGTTGGCAAATTGGATTTGTAGTTGTTTTCACTTTTTGGTTGATTAGTAGCTTGGTTGACTGATCATTTTTTTGGGTAGTTAGCTTTTTTTCTTTCCTTTCCTTTTTTGGTCATATTAGCAAATTATATTGATTTCAATCAGTTTACAACCGCAGAAAACATAGAAAACAAAAAGTATCTTGGATACTCGTAACAGTATATCTTGTAAAAACCAACAAATATGGTTTAGTCACTGCTATTTTGTCCTACAGCTTAGTTGAGGTGATGCATCAAAGTGTTTGAAATGAACTTATTCTCATTAAGGATTAATTTGCATGAGTCTATTTTTATGAGGCAAACATATGAAATAGATGAGAAAGAAAGCTGCAGATTGTCCCATTCATACAACCTCATGCAGCCTCTCAGTATAAATAAACTTCAGCCTGTGCTGCTTTTCACAGTGTGATGATCTGACCTTCACCTTTAGGGTTGTTTTATTCCCTCAGCACCACGTCTGCGTCTCTCCAATCATGCGCCACCATTCCAGATAAATGTCATTTCGCTCATGTGTCAGACAGCGCAGGCCTCAGCTCTGAGCTCAGCACTGAGGCCCAGCACAGGCCCGCCGCTCTATCTCCCCCGCCCCCCCTCCTCCTCTATTTAATGCTCTGTATTCCTTCCTTTTCTGACACACATGAACATCGATTCTCTCTCCATGAGTCCGCAGATACAAAACACATGATTCCAGTGTGGAAAAAAAAGAGGAATGCACTGGTAATTGTGTTGTTTTGCAGCAGTATTTCATTGTTTTGTTGTGCGCAGTGATGACAGCGGGGTTTTATGCCTGAATGAACAAAGAGAGCTGTGAGAGTTTAGTGACCAAGCACTTTTAGGGCGTGAAGCCTCGATGGGCTTTCATATGCTCCATATAAATCAAAACCATAGAAATGAATTCATATTTCCTCATCCAATGGACACAGTCTTAGCCTCCAAATACCCATCATCTGTTAATTTTACCCCTCAAACACAGTCTTCTTTAGGTGTATTTTCAATGGCTTTATGGTATGAGCTGTCGAAAGCACATAGTGAGAGATGAACTACCACATCTTTTATTTAGAAATGTACTTACACCTGGGAGATCGAGTGTTTGATGTTCGCTTCAGAGTGAGTCATCAGTAAGGGTTAGGAGGAATAAAACATCACTTTTTGGACTCTGCAATGAAAACATATATGGCTCTTAACAGATGATATACAGTAGAAGAGTGTCCTTCTAGCACAATAACTGACAGTGCACAGACAGTCGACAGACGCAGAGAGAAGAGCTGGGCTGTCAGAATCACATATAAACTAACATCCTGATGAAATATTTGAACTATAGAAATATTAGAGATTATTTTAGTCCACAATCTGGTGATAAGTAATGTTTAAAATTCAAAAAAATATGGAAAAGAGAGTATTTGATGCTGAATGTGTCACTTTATGTTGCATTAAAGAGACATAATGAGATGTAAACACACATTTCAAGTCATTTCTCCAGAGATATTTGTTGCTTATTGGTTCAATATATTGCCGAATGAAAACAACTTAAGTAGCAAACAAACAATTGTACTTTAAAATTTTGTTAAATTTTAAACCGGGTGGCCCTGGTTTGATTCCCTCCTATGGCTTGTTTCCCCCATGTCATTCCCCACTCTCTCCCCCTTTCCTACTCTATCCACTCTCCTCCTCTATCCAATGAAAGGCAGAAAAGCCCAAAAAATATCTTAAAAAAAAAAAAAAAATACTCCCATCCTCATAGTGTATGTATTTAATTTCACTTCATTTTCACCTCTGTATAAAAGCCCCTGAAGACCAAGATTTTCTACACTAAATTCTTTCTGATTTCTTGAAATGACAAGCTAATCTAATTGCTTTTCTTGAGGAAAAGACTGTTTTTTTTCATGATTTTAAGAAAATTAAGTCTTGGTGGTCCTTGTTAGTGTTTGAAATGAATCAAAATGCATCAAAAAAAGTTAATGTTCGATTGCATTTCAGACAATGTGACTGTAGTTTTGTCATGGATGAAGTGAAGGATGAGTGGCATAAGAAATGATCTTGTTATCACTAGTAAACAACAAATTTATTGTAGAATATTATGGACTATAAGAGCTTTGCATGCAAACATTTTTGTTTTTTACATTCTTAATATTACTTTATTTATGCTCTTGTGTTTTCTTTAACAATTTGCACCAACAGACCAAGACAAACTCCTTGTAACATAGAAACTACTTGCAAATAAATCTGATTCTGATTCCCTTATTTGTTATTTTGCACAGCCTTAACTTTCATTTTTGCACAGATTCATTTGGTGGTTTAAGTAGAGGTTAAGTTTTCCCAACCCTGAAGTCTGTTGCTATTTTTCATGATTTTAATTTGGTTGGTTCCCTGAAACTTAAGAGTCCAAGTTGCTTAATTTTAAATGAACATAATGAATCATTTTGTCTTCAAACAAATCCCTTGACAAACAAGTCCAATGTTAAACAAATAAATCATTAGATAAAACTGCATTGAACTGACGTTGGAAGCAGGAGAGAAAAATGGGTAAAGAGTAAGTGGGACAGAGGTGAGAGGGTCTGCAGACGATGATTATCTGTGGGACAAAGGTGGGGGAAGCCAAAGAGTTCAGCGTCAAAGTGGGTGAGACAAACAGATCGATACTGTTTGACCAACTATGACCTAAAAAACTCAGGGCTCCCTGATCTGTCAAAGCGGACGTCATTACTTTGTTGGTTCAGTGCAGGATGCTTACTTCATCTCTGCAGACGAAACAGAACAACCAGTACGACTGCTGTTTGGGCGACCTGGTTCTTACACGTGAATTAATGAAATAAAGTTTGACCTTTAATCTCTTTTTAAATTCCCAGAGAACTGTATCAAATCCCTGCTGTTTTATGGTGGGAAGGAAGTTTCTTTGAGTATGTAAAGGTCTCAAAGTAGAGAAGACCATGAAGTAGGATAGGCTAGAACAGTGATTCCCAACCTGTGGGTTGCGGCCCCCTGGTGGGCCGTGAAGGTATTGCAAGTGGGCAGCCAGATAATTTCCAAAATAGTATGATTTCAGTGGAGTGCAATTATATAAAGATGCAAGATACAAATAGACAGAGTGTGTTAAATGTTAAAAATCAGTTAAAAACTTGGTCAGGATATTGAAAAATGTTCCTCTATTCATATATGAAAAATGAGAAGGTATGTGAATGGCCAATAGATAACATGACCCGAAACGTAACGATGACCCAGTATGTAATAAAACATTTGTAATAAAACCCGAAATGTAAGAACTTTTCAAAAATGTAACCAAAGTGCCGAGCCCAAAACCTAACAAAAAGAATGTATTAAAAACCAAAATGTAATAACTGACTCAAACTGTAACAAGTTGTAACTTTCTTGGCAAAAAGTTATTTTGTTTTGGGCTCAGAATTTGTTACATTGTTGACCAGTTATTACATTTTGGGTCATTGCAACAAAATGGGTTCAAATGAGGCATTTTATGTGTAAGCCGGATGAGGCTGCCAGCTACATTATAGCGTCGCGACACAGCAGCGCGACACAATGTACCTCACAAATGAAGCCAACAAAGATAGGTTAAAGGCAGGGTATGCAGAAATTTCCGATAGGTTTCGCTTCTCTGTTTACAAACAGCATCCAAACTCATCTCCTCCTCTGTGGCTCAGTGTCAGCAGCTGCACATGCTCACTACCCCCGATTGTAGCGAATAGCATGGCTAGCAGTTGTAGCTTCATAGATACACCATAGACTGTAAAAAAACAGCCCTGCCAGCACCTGCAGCATCGTATAGCTAGCTAGAGTAGCCACTTTGGATAGCTTCTCCCACTCGCTATCAGCAACACACAAAGTCACATGCACACTGGGTGCAGTGTGATTGGCTGTTCACCAATAAAAACTCCTGATCTCCACCCAGAAGTGTCCCGAGCTCAACCAAAACATTAACAAAACTGGCGAGGAGGGGGTCCACAAAGGGGTGAGGCCATTGACTGTATATAGAATAAACAGCGTGGCTCCGCCTGTCACCGTTCTACGATTTTGAAGCCAAAAAACCCCGTTTCTCTAGCCGCCATTGTGCAGTCAGAGTCTGCGCAGTAGAGAATTTCCGGTGAAGCCAAGTAAAAAAGAGAAATAAAAATATTTATTTCTTCTTCTTCAGAAGGTTTAGTCTCCTTTTGGCTCTTTCCCGAAGTTTCTTATATCCCCGATAAAAACTACTCACGAAAGGCAGCTGTCAACTATCGTAAAACGAAACTTATATCAAGGTTTTTAACGTCCAATAACGAATGAGAAACTAACTTCTCAGAAAAAAAACACCCGAACACCATGCAGCCAGATGACATCGTCATACTACCTTAGCGTAAAGATGAAAGAAACGTTTCTACGAGGTATCGTAATTTTTTTAAGTTTTCCCGGCTCATATCTGGAATACATGGGGAGGCGGGGCTTATGACCTATACTGCAGCCAGACACCAGGGGGCGGGGCATCTGCTGGAGGCTTCAGTTTGAGTCGAACGTCGTTACGTCCACTCATTATACAATCTATGGGTGAGGCACACACAGACACTGACTAAATTTTTTGTTTTTATGAAAATTCTGCATTCTCTACCTTTAAAATGAAAAGGAGTCCTGTAAGGATTGGATGAAAAGTAATCCAGGAAGGTTAGGATGAGAAAACATCAAGGTAGGATTATGGGAAAGAAGACAAGGTAGTGTGGGATGAAGAGGAATCAGTGTTGGGTAGGGTATCCAAGAGTCCAGGTAGGGTAAGTCTGAGGAGTTGAGGTAGGACAGAGAGATAATGAGATAAGTTAGGCCAGGGAGTGTGAGATGAAGAATAGTCCAGGTAGTGTAGGACAAAAGGAATTCTGGGTAGGGGATCCGGAAGAGCAATGATTCCCAACATGTGGTCCGCGGCCCCGTGGTGGGCCACGAAGGTACTGCAAGGGGGCCGCCAAATCATCTCCAAAATAGTTAGATTTTAGTGTGTGTGTGTGACAGGGGAGGTTTACATGACGATAAAAACATACTAAATAATGTATTAAATGTTAAAAATCAGGCGCGTTTAAAAGGACTTTAACTCTTAATACACCAAATAGCTCCTGTTTTTGGGGTTTTTTTTGCTTCCGTCACATTTTTAACTCACCATTTTCCTTTACAAAGTGAAGTTCTGCTCCTCTATAGGTTCAGAAGAAATTCAAAGTTTTTTGAGGTCTGTTCATCATTTAAGGCTTTATTTTTTAACAGAATTTAATTAAAGTGAACAGTTGATTTTCTGGGAATTTTCATAGCGGACATGAGAATCAAGGCAATGTTGATGAACTTCTCGTCTTTTTTGCTCTGTTAAGGCACGTTGTTGACCTCACGATGCATTCAGGTACTCCAGAAACTTGAAAATATGACAGTTTTGCCAGTTTTTTCAGCTTTTGGATTGGACAAATGGTTTGTAAATGCCAGTCATTTAAAAATAAGGTCGTTTTTTTTCCTGCAGATTTGGTATCCTAAGGGTTCAACATCTTCAAATATTCATATATTTAATAAGAAAAGTGCCCCGAAAGCATCAATGGCTTCTGTTTTTATGGGGTCGGAGATGGGCCGCAAAATTTTTTGAGACTTTAAAGTGGGCCCTGATTTGGAAAAGGTTGGGAACCACTGCGATAGATTAATCAACTCTTAGCTTTTGATCATTTGTAAACTCAAGTAAAGAAAATTTCAGACTTGTCTTATCTGTGCGAGTGTGTTAGTTTTATAGGAGCATGTGTGCACTGAATGAAACACTGGACTCTGACTCTGAGTTTTTATGGTCTCAAAGTTTGCCTGGTTATGATAAGCTTACTTTGAAGCTGCTCTCATGGTGCTGAATGACTAAATCCTCCTGTGTGTGGAGAGATTTTCATGAACACACAAGTATGTTTTCACTCTCAGCGTGCATCTTTAACACCCTAAAGTCTGTCACTGAACTTTTCCCAACATTAAATCTGTTTCTCATCGTCATGTTCCAAATCCCACAAAGTCTGACTGTTTTCTCCTCTCATGTCTTTGTTTTCCCTCTTAAACGAGAGAGTTTATCTTTCACTTTTTCAAACTGTTTATTGTCTTACTAAACCCTACGAGCAGACGCAGACGGAGACGGCTTGTGGAAGGATACGGGGTCAGATAAATATTGAGGAGAAACCCGCTGCCTCTTTGGAAAAAGTCCAACAGAGCTCACAGGACTTTTCCAACACGGATTCATTGATATCTCAACAGCTTGGTCCTAAAATTGTTTTTTTTAAGAACAGTTCAAACTCATTTCTACAAACAAATGTCTCCTTGTGGACACTGTCTCTCTCCTCCCCTCATTAGCAGAAATAGAGAGCGTCCCAATTAAGGACTGTCACATCGCTGTGCCAGAGGCTTCTTCATATGTTTTCAGCTGGAAACATTTGAAAGAGGACAGAGATGGTCGCAGTAATTGGACAAAAGCGTAATAAAATATTTGGAGTCCATCCAGGTGCAGACACTTGATCACTTCCTGAATGTGGAGTCAGGAGTTTATCTTTTTCTGGGAGGATTGGAGGTCAGTAGGGAGGGCTGTCACAGAAAGGACAAGAGTGTGTGTTTCATATTTAGGTAAGATAAGAGGAATATTAACTCAGTTATGTAACACACTAGTTTGTTCTGCATCAGGGGAGTATTCCTTAGAGATGATAGACTGAGAATCATCCACAGTCTTGCAATACTTGAAAGTACAGTTGGAGTGTGTTGATAAGCATGTACTTGAATTCATTTAGCCATGGAGCATTAAAATGTGATGATTATATGTATGTGTTGGTTTTGATTTCTCATTGCGATGGTGCATCCTTTGACACCACAAAAATAGATGTTTACTGAGACAGGAAATGTCAGTTAAATTTTACACTATCATGCACATCTGCAAAAAAATTTTATTTAAATATAAGTGAATACTGGTGTTATTCCTTAACTTATCAGGATTCCTATTCGCTGCTTCTAATACAGCAGCTACTCTTCCTGATGTCCAAAGTACAAATACTGTCAACTACGCAAAGAATTAAGGATGCAAGGTGCACTTAAAATAGAACAAGCATGAAAATAAAAACATCAAGATACACGTAATTGAATATAAAAATCATCAGTGTTCATTAATTAGTGTTAAAATGTTTTTTTAAAGTCTCTTAAAACTGGATTTACTGAAGTCCTAAACAAGTATTACTGATAATTTATTCCACATTGTGAAAATTTATTTATTTATTTATTTTTTTTAAATAAATTCAGTCTTGACTTGTTTCTCTTCATGTTACACCAAAAAAGGGCATTGATCCTACAATTCAGGTACCAAAATTTTACAGATTTCTGTTAGGGAAAAGAAAAGCACTTCTATAGCCTTTAAACAAAGTACAACTTAACAAAAAAGCAAAGCAAATTGTACCAAAATTGTACTAAAATTGAGCACAAGAACAAAAAAATGATTGGCAGAATGTACTATGCAAATGAAGGATTTAGATAAAATTTAGAAGTGTTACAGTAAGATGAATGTGAAAATAGACAGTGGTTTTGTTATTGTGTCTTTATGGGACTTTCACAGACTCTTTTCTAACAACCAGGGACTTTTTTTTCAGATTACTTAAGAGAAAACATGAAGACATATTTTCTAAATCCCGAGGGGAAATTCAACATTTACGTACCATTATTGAAACACGCTGCACACACCGACATTCACAAAGATCAAATGGACGTGCGTATGAGAGATAATAGAGTGAGGGTAACGCACATGAATGAGAAGTCTGGGGTTCACTGCCTTGCTCAAGGACACTTACTTTGCTCCATATACAGGCTAACCCTGGCTCTTGCAGTCGTTTCTTTAATGCGTAGCAGCAGTATATACAGTGAACGTATCTTTACTGCTCCCTGTGATGACAGTAACAGTCACTGCTGATAAAAGGTTCAGAGTGCAGGATGTAAATAAAGCTGACTTCTCTTCCTTTTTGTAAATCTCATTTCTATTTTATAATCATGTACTTTCTCTTTCTGTAACACACCCTGGCATGACCCGGAGTCATTTCCCATCTTCACAATTTGAGTAATTAACTCCTTACCTTGCGTAAGAGTGAGAGAGGGAAAGATTTCCCCACATTTATTTAGTCAATGTAGACAGTTGGTCTATCTGAACTTGTGCAACTGAATAAAAAAACATGATGCAAAGAGCACAAAAAAAACCTACCTCCTTCATCAAATGTATCAAAATTAAAGCAAGTTGTTCAAGTGATATCATAACATAATTTCTAACAATATTCTTCTAATTTTAGCCTTTAGTGACCTAATTATCGTGTCAGTAGCTCAGCAACTTCCTGGTTTCACCCTGTTGCAGAGCGGTTGCACAGGATTGCATTATGCTTTTCAAACAAATAATTTCCACCCAGGTAATTATTTACTGGAGACACAGACAACAAACTAAACCTGTTGATTTAGTGGTGACTTCATTGGTATTTGGTCTTTTGTGTTCTTGCATATTCAAAATGTCTGTGCAGAACTTCTGTATGAAGGACGATTACCTTTAGTCTTTGTGCTCCTAAGAGGCTACCTTCGTACTTTTAAGTAGCCTATATATTATAATTCTCTTATTTAGTTGTATCGTTTGATAGTGTAATAGTGATAAACAGCCAATATATTTACCTTTTTGTATAGCTTTATGACTGAAAAAAAAAAAAAACAACTTATAAATTATTATCATTTTAATCTTCATGTTACTTTGCTTGTTGTTTCATTTATTTTTGTTGTTATCTTATTTTATTTACACCTTTCAGTCACTCTGTAAAGTGTCCTTGAGTGCTTAGAAAGGTGCTTTTAAATAAAATGCATGATTTTTATTATTCAATTTTATTCAATTGTGATGCTTTATTCTGTACCCTATATTCTACATGATGTTTTATGTATATGAGTTCATTCTCAT
Organism: Thalassoma bifasciatum; assembly: GCA_008086565.1. Lineage (NCBI taxonomy): Eukaryota > Metazoa > Chordata > Actinopteri > Labriformes > Labridae > Thalassoma > Thalassoma bifasciatum. Next base: position 9,578 of record RPOG01004522.1, on the reverse strand, counting down.
TAATCTATGACTCCATTCTTGTAAATTTATGACTTTATTTTCTGGATTAAGGAATCAATGACTGAATTCATGTAAATCTGTGACTTTATTCTCATAGATTTATGATTTTACAAATGTAGTTTATGACTTTATTCTCTGAAATTGCGACTTTATTCTTGAAAACTTATGACTCTATTTTCGTAAATCTATCACTCTAATCATGCCAATTTATGACTTTATTCTCATAAATAAACAGCTTTATTCATGAAAATCTATTACTTACTTTTTTTATTTATTAATTTTCTCCTTAATTCATGATTTTGTTCACTGAATTTATGACTTTGGTCATGTAAATCTATGTCTCTTACCCTGCTAAATCTATGCATTTATTCTCGTAAATTTATGATTTTATTATTTTAAACTTATGACTTATTTTTTTAGATTGATCCTGTCATTCACTTTTTCTTTTTTTTTTTTCTTTGACTTGGCACTGATTTGCAATTGTAGGTAAATTCCTCTCCATTCTAAGATATTTCTTAAATTCATCTTTTGCTCCATTAACATATTTTTATTCTCTATCTCTTTTTATTCAAGGATTCAAGGATTCAAGGAGTTTTATTGTCATTCAACCCATGTAAAACATGGGTGGGACGAAATTAGGTTACCCTGGTCCCGGAGCAAGCCCAATCATAGAAATGAGAATAATAAATATATACAAATATACAATAAAAAAGAGAATAAAAGAAGAACACAATCAACTAGCCTTTTTAACAAATAGACAGAATAAAATAATAAACTGTGCACAAATTGCAGTGTTCATTTGTCGGGGTTCATTGTGTTCATTTTATATCCACTGTATAGCACTTTGGATCACATTTTATTATCACAGAAGATGTTAGTGAAATAAAAGCTGATTTATTGATTGCTTTAAGTACATTTCCTCAGAAAACAAATGTGTCCCTTTGTGTATAACATTGTTATTTAAACTAAACATAATAATTTCAGACGGTTTTCTGCGTTGCTCTAATTACATTTATCTATTTTTAAAATTGGGCATTGATATTTTTACACCCTTCATTAAAAGCGTGGTGTTTATTATGGGATGTACGTGACACAGCTAAACCGCGCGAGCCTCTCCCCCTTTACTCGCACGTGCATCTGGGCAGATTCCTCCACAGCCTCTCGTGCGCATGCGCGTTGGTTGTAGTGTCATCATCATCACCATCCCTGCTGAAGTTGTCCAGTCCGTGGCGTGGATCTACCCGGAGCAGCTTCGTGGATCTACGTGGAGTCAACACCGCGAAGAGCAAGGACAAACCCGGAGAACACTCGCACCCATACACCGAGCCGAACCTCCTCTGAGCGGGGCCGAACCTCAGCAGCACCGCGGTGAGTGAACGAGCCAACGGTCCAACGGTCCAACCAACCGTCGACACAAAGAGTCTGAGGCAGCTGCTTCTGAATTAAACGGCTGTTTTTCAAACCTGTTTCTACCCGAACTTTACCTCATTAGTCTGTTAAGATGTTAATTAGCGAACTCATCTTCCTCCATAAGCTCCACGCTCCCTCCACGGTTTAGCTCATATTTCCTTTTGTTAAAACACATGATTAAATTAACGGTTGTTATATGGTAGTTTTGAACCCTCGTAGTGTCATTGGCGCTATTTTTACACTTACATGTGAGGCTTTTGCTGCTGCTGCTGCTGCCGCATCCGAGCGGCCGGTGCTGCCGCCTTTGACAGCCTGTCGCCCCGGGTCACTCAGCGAGGGGGGTCGGCATGGAGCCAGAGCTCGGACCGGTCAGAAACAGAGACAGAGGAGCCAGGGGCGTGTGCGTGTTTTGGACTGGGGTGGCATGAAATCATGAAAACCATACATAGAAATCTGTTTATACTCACCACAAAGAGGTTTTAAAGACACTTTGAGGAGTCTCAAATTAACTTTATTTGTTTACCTGTTCATAATCCAGGATGTAAAATGAGGTTGTCAGCTCCAAAATTGGTCATTTTGTGATGCTAATTCTCAGTACTTGTAGTCTAATTTTCCTGGTAGAACATGACTCTATAATCTATTTACAGTGCATTAGCTGAAAACTGTTAAAAATAAGGATGTGCACCAAATTTGGTACTTTCCAGGTGTCAACTATCGGCTGTATAATCAGTGGACGCCAAGGGCAGTCGGCTCTAACTGAGGTCCCCACAAAAACTGCTCCCCCTGGTGGCTGGCTGCAGTATAGGTCAAAATCATGAAGATATTATTTAGCTGCATTGTGTGCAAGTCCTTTTTTTTCTGAGGAGTTGGCTTTTCACTAGTTATCAGACGTTGAAAACCGGGTTATAAGTTTCGTTCTGTGTAGTTTATAGAGAGCCAAAAAGATATTAGACCTTGAAAAGGAATAAAAAATATAGTTTTATTGCTATTTTGTTTCCAAGTTCCACCCAAATTCTCTATTGCGCAGACTCTGGTTGCACAAGAGCGGCTCCAGTAACGGCGTTCATTTGGCGTCAAACCAACAGAAATACCCAAAAATTGAAACTGTTGAGTATTGATGCCCATCCCTGGTCAAGATTTTGTCTTGAACAAAAAAATGTCAAAAAAAACATCTGCTTTCCATTCATTTGCTCCTAAAACAAATTCATGCCTTGGCAAGAGTCAGGTGTTAGTGCTCATGGGAAATGGAGTCTTGTGTCTGGAAAAACACCACTAAGGTGTCGCTGCATGTACTGCCAAATGGATCATCCTCACATCGCCATAAACGGTTAAAATTGAAATTATAGATTGGCAACTTTTAGCTTTTTCACGCCTAATTTGTAATTAAGTCAAAAAGATGTATCTCTGTCCTACTCAGCTATTTTTGTCAACTATTCTCATCGTTTTTAAAAAAATTATTCCAGTCAACCTAGTCCAGCTTCTATTGGTGCAAAATAGCTCAGTTAACTTGAACATTTAGTCACATAAATGACTAATGATTCCATTTAATGTTTTATTTTAAAAAACTGTACTCAAACAGAAATCTTAGGTCCACTTATGTGAGAATTTATTTGTGCGCTTGCACGTTGAATAAGTGTGATTGAGTAATATTTGTTTTGGGGGCTGAACCCAATAAGGAGGTCAAGTGCAAAGTTGTTTATGTACATAAAAGGTGAAACTGCCTCCTTACTGATGCAATATGCTCCTAGTGGTTGAAAGCTAACAGCCAGATTTTAAGGCCCCCCCCGAGAGCAGGAAACCCTCAGCAACAGCTTTGATTTCCACTTAGTCCAGCAGTGCATGTGACCTCTGCTGTGTTATCTGCTCCGTACTGAGCTCAATGAGTTTCACATGCAGGCGCTCTGCGAGGGTCAGAGCCAAGGGCGTTGGTTTACTTTCTGCTTACTGGGGGAGAAAAACATAAATGATTTAAGGGTCTGGGTCCTCTGACAGGATAGTTTAAGCAGCAAAAACCAAATACTTGAGTTTTCTGAAGCCGTTTGTGCTGTATTCAGTAAGTCAGTATGCATGATATTGTAATTTTGCCGTTTATAAATGGTAGTTCTTTATTCTCTTACATCCATAAGTAGTTCAAACAAGACTGGAACTGAACAATAGGACATTTTTCACAACCTGAGAGTTTCCCACTGTATATGACAAATGTTTTATTCATCTTTAGACGTGTTCTGTCCTTGAAATCACCTTAAGGCTTTTTTTTTAAATGTCACTTTGTTTCCACAACCACAGGAACCACAGCTTGTATATGTATGAACTGAAATGTCAGGTTCCCCTGCTGTTATTGGTATTTGTGGCTGTGAGTAGTTCATATTAATGAGAATATAATACTGAAACTGCAGAGTGATACCATAGACTGTATAATGAGTGGACGTAACGACGTTCGGCTCAAACTGAAGCCTCCAGCAGATGCCCCGCCCCCTGGTGTCTGGCTGCAGTATAGGTCATAAGCCCCGCCCCCTGGTGTCTGGCTGCAGTATAGGTCATAAGCCCCTCCCCCTGGTGTCTGGCTGCAGTATAGGTCATAAGCCCCGCCTCCCCATGTATTCCAGATATGAGCCGGGAAAACTTTAAAAAATTACGATACCTCGTAGAAACGTTTCTCTCATCCTTACGCTAAGGTAGTATGACGATGTCATCTGGCTGCATGGTGTTCAGGTGTTTTTTTTTCTGAGAAGTTAGTTTCTCATTAGTTATTGGACGTTAAAAACCACGATATAAGTTTCGTTTTACGATAGTTAACAGCTGCCGTTCGTGAGTAGTTTTTATCGGGGATATAAGAAACTTCGGGAAAGAGCCAAAAGGAGACTAAACCTTCTGAAGAAGAAGAAATACATTTTTTTATTTCTCTTTTTTACTTGGCTCCACCGGAAATCCTCTACTGCGCAGACTCTGGCTGCACAATGGCGGCTAGAGAAACGGGGTTTTTTGGCTTCAAAATCGTAGAACGGTGACAGGCGGAAGCACGCTGTCCATTCTATATACAGTCATTGGGTCTCACCAATGATCTAAATGGGAGCAGAGAGCGCTTACTGGCTATCACAAGCTGTCCTGGGATGAAAACTGAACAGAAAACGATGGGATCACTTTTGTTTTGCAGCTAGAACCCTAAGAAAACAAACACTTGCAGCTTTACCAGATTCACTTTGAGGAGGAAATGCTCTAAGACTGTGAAGCTGCTGTTATTGATGATAGAAAAACAACGGACTTTACAGGAGAAATTTCACCACTTGGAATAATTTGATGAAACAACACTTTTGATATGTTTGAACTCTGGATTCCTCTGGTGGAAAGGAGAGTGAATATTCAGGGTACGGGCGTCAGGATGTGACGTTATGACCCCAAACAGGTAGGACGTCCACGTTGTTGTGATCGATTCTTTCACTAATTACGTTTTTTTGGTGAAGAAAACTGAAGAAGAGTCTAAGCTTTCGGCACACAAATCAGGAGTTGCTTGAGGGTTATGTTGGCCTGAGCTCATCGGAAAGATCCCAGCAGCCTCACATGGAGCCTGTATTGTCCCAAAAAAAGCAGCTTGTTATCTATTAATAAGACCGTGGCCGGGGGGTTATTCTCTAATGGCGATGCGCTCAGTGAGTGATTGCTATGACACTTTCCATCTGCAACGTCAAGACCAGACCTAGGATCACGCAAACATCCAGGCTGCTCAGGTTTCTCTGTGTGCATGGATGAAGAAAGATCATACGGATTTACCACCATTAAATTTAAAGGTTGCAGGTATTACTCAGCACGGATTTAGTAAAGTGTGAATATGATACGCAAAGATAAGGATGATAAATGACTGGAAGAGTAGCTGACGACGGCTTTGTGGGTGTTGTCTTCTGGACTTTGACCTCTTTAGAGGACTAATAGGTCAATGTTTTTACTTCTTCATATCTCATATCACATCTGTTATGTAAATTTTTGGGAACATAGTGTCAAAATCTGCGGTATTCTTCGCCACTCACTTCTCAGAAACTACTTCATTGAGGTCGCGTTGCTTCAAAACTAATCTAGTTGAAGTTTTGTAGCTTTCGGCAATTTGTGTACTTTGTTGTACGCCATTGTGCAATGTTTACTGCCGTGGCTAATCTTTATTGTCATGACTTGTTGCTGTCTCAGGCATGACGAGAAAAGCTTAGATGTAACATATATGATGTTGACTTTCTGCTCTCTCAGCTCTCTGGGGGATTTTCTTCATTTAATAAATCTGAATTAAATTATTAAGAGGAATTTTAGTTACGCCCCCCCAGCTTAGCAGAAGGTACAGCACATAATAAGTGGGGACACATCTGTGGTGTGTGTTGCTGCCCCCCCTCACACTGTCTGTGTGTTCAACTGAAACCTGGTAATGATTTCGAGGGGAAGCCACAAGTAGAACCAGATGTAGGAAACTTATGGTTGAAGTTGTCTGTCTCTGCCAGGCCTCATTCGTTCTGAGAATGTTTCACAACTTCTAACAAAAACTCTGCCTTTTTTTGGTCGTCCTGATACAACCTTTTCACACCCGATACGATTCCTATATCGCAGCCTCGCTTATTGATCCAATAAGATATCAGCAGGAATGGTGTGATGTCAGATCTGTTTGTGGGTCTTCAAGGCTTGAATAAGTCATGGGGGAACATTTAAAGTTTAAATGTAAAACTTGTGCTGGACACGTTTTGCTCTGAGCTGCATCGTCTTTTCCTGACTTTAGCTGAAAAGCACCACCACATGGCCAAAAAATGTCCTTATTGTAAGATTGGGACCCGTAAAATTTTTTATAATTTTAATGATGTAAATTGAGGGAGCAAAAGCAGTATTTACCATAGACTGTGTAAAACCATAGACTGTATAATGAGTGGACGTAACGACGTTCAGCTCAAACTGAAGCCTCCAGCAGATGCCCCGCCCCCTGGTGTCTGGCTGCAGTATAGGTCATAAGCCCCGCCTCCCCATGTATTCCAGATATGAGCCGGGAAAACTTTAAAAAATTACGATACCTCGTAGAAACGTTTCTCTCATCTTTACGCTAAGGTNACCATAGACTGTATAATGAGTGGACGTAACGACGTTCGGCTCAAACTGAAGCCTCCAGCAGATGCCCCGCCCCCTGGTGTCTGGCTGCAGTATAGGTCATAAGCCCCGCCTCCCCATGTATTCCAGATATGAGCCGGGAAAACTTTAAAAAATTACGATACCTCGTAGAAACGTTTCTCTCATCTTTACGCTAAGGTGGTATGATGATGTCATCTGGCTGCATGGTGTTCGGGTGTTTTTTTTCTGAGAAGTTAGTTTCTCATTAGTTATTGGACGTTAAAAACCGCGATATAAGTTTCGTTTTACGATAGTTGACAGCTGCCGTTCGTGAGTAGTTTTTATCGGGGATATAAGAAACTTCGGGAAAGAGCCAAAAGGAGACTAAACCTTCTGAAGAAGAAGAAATAAATATTTTTATTTCTCTTTTTCACTCGGCTCCACCGGAAATTCTCTACTGTGCAGACTCTGGCTGCACAATGGCGGCTAGAGAAACGGGTTTTTTTGGCTTTAAAATCGCAGAACGTTGACAGGCGGAGCCACTCTGTCCATTCTATATACAGCCAATGTTTAAAACATGGACGTAGTCTCCGTGACGTCACCCGTCTGTTACTGCAACTCTGTTTTGAAAGCAAAACGGCGAGCGCGCCCATATAGGAATTGGGACAAATGCTAAAACTCACAGCCATTGGGCGCCCGTCAGTCACATGATCTGAGCTGAGGCTCTGATTGGGCAAGCTCGCGATCTTAATATCTTCCAAACGGTCGAGTTGGAAAAAAAATTCACCCCCCTCACAGTGTGTGCCGTTAGCGAAATTAGCGATCCAGATGGGAGACAGAGTTTGTACCAGGCTGTAAATACGCTGATTTCTGCTCTGAAAACGGCTTTTTTTGGCTTGGTGTGTACGTGACTTTCGGTACTTCCGGAGCCAGCCTCAAGCGGTCACTGGAGGAACAGCAGCTTCCGTGTTGTCTCATTTTTTCAGACCAGATGCCACATGCCAAACCAGTGAATGAACAGAAAACATGTTATCAAAAAAAAAATACAAAGGGAAACTGACAGAAAATGGCTCCTACCATTCTGATAGAGTCAGCAGTTATGACAAAACTTGTAAACTCTTTGTGTGCTTCCACACAATCAATATCAATGTAATGAACACAACCTAACAGATTAAAAGCATCCATAAAATGTTGGTTAAAGCCAAGAAAGGGTTCCAAGAAGTCATCAATCAATAATCCATTTCAGTTATCTGGCTTTGGATTGTAGTAACGGTTTGTCAACCTCAGTTGTTATTAAGTGAGAGGAGGTAAAGCTTTTAAACAAGATTCAAGAGTCAGGATTGCAGTTTTATCCTGTTCAAGAAACATAAAAAAGACAATGACATATAACAGTGGGAGCACAGGAGCAGGAGGACTGTGGGACAGCCAGCGTGCCCGGCACCCAGTTTCATTAAATAAGGAAAAAAGAGTACAAAAGGAAGGAAGAGGGAAAAAAGCAAATACCAGACTCGGCTTGGTGCAAGAGGCGAATCATCATGGGGCTGACATATAGAAACACTAACTTAGGCACAAACTTTCAATGATAAAGAATGGGTATTAAGCATTTTTACACATATCGGCATCAGCCTTTTTTTTAAATCTGATGGCCGATAAGAGATAAAAGGCAGCACAAACATAATTCGGTCCAGTTTCAATTTCGCTGCTGAGCGAAGTTAAGTGTCAAAATTTTGGCGCCAGTATTTTTCACTCTTACTTAAAATGAATATCTGGTCCAAATATTAGACAACTGATTCTTGGTATTGGCCCTTAAAAAAAGAAAAAGGTCTTTCCCTAAGATAGAGTCATCATACCGCCAAAAAGTTACGCATGTAGACCGTGGAAAGAAGCTACACTGCAAAAACTGAAATCTAAGCAAGTGTTAAGGTCTTATTTTTGGTCAAAATTGTCTTATTAGTCTTGATATAAGCCACATTTACTTTAAAAGCCTTGAAAAATGCCATATTTTAAGGTATTTAAAGACAAAAATGATGTCAGAATTGCTCGTAACGAGGAAATAAATTCGAAAAGTGTCTTATTCTTGTCACTTTTCATCATTTTTGTCTTTTATTATCTTAAAACAACACATTTTTTTCTGGTCAGGTAAATATGCCTCGTATCAAAACTAAAAAGACATTTTTTTAACTAAAAATTAGACATAAATAATCTTTTTTTTGCAGTGTGAAGTGAATCCATGTCCCTAAAAGAATGGCACAAGCTGGGATTTCAACCTTAAAACACCAGTCAGGACTTCTTGTCTACATGAATAATTACTTGCATATTAAGTTATTTATTTGGGGCATTAAACGTAGTGGGTAGAGCGCATAGACCTGGTTTTAAAAAGTTACTAATCCTGATCCACGCAGACCCTTTCAGTCGTGTCTTTCACATGCTTCTTAATGAACTACATCCCCCTGTCATAATTTGCTGCTGTTGTGGAGGAAAAAGGAAAAACTGCACAGTCCAGCTGCTCAGAGCCAGCTTTCTTTCTTTCTTTCTTCCTCTGTTTTTCTGAGCGTGTTCTTGTTGTGACCGGGCACATGTTGGAGCAGGTGAGCACGTATGACCGTGCGTGCTATAAGGATTACAACAGAGTGTGTGAGAGAAGGATGTATGGGGCCACATCATGCTTGTGAGGTTTAAGGGGTCATTAGTGCTAAGCTACCAAGTATGACACGGCCACTTAAAAGTATGGAACAATTAATGCACAGTAATGGGACTTAAATTACACAAGGGGTCTTTTTATTACGGTGCAGCTGAAAAAGTGTGAAACAGGTGCTGTTTCATGCTCCGTAATCTTTCCTGGTGTATAAAAAGTGGAGTTTGAGGAGGAAAGGAATTTCACACAGTCATGATGACTCTATAAAGAGACGCTCATTCATGAAGTGAAAGAACATTTCCTTTCCTAACTCCCTCCTTCCTTCCTCCCTTTCTCTCACCCCTCACAGGTTTCTGTCGTAGTATCCTGCCTGTCGTGTTTCTCCACTTGGGAATTTTGAAAGAGGCTTGACAGACACAGACGAATCATCTTTAGTCACTGTTGTGCCAGTAATTATCCTGGA